>CABEEJ010002700.1:20391-48578 GCA_901482245.1 Timema douglasi
AACCCCCCCCCCCCCTCTGGCTACGGCCTTGCACAGCACCTAGCTTTTAACTTTGTTGGTAATATAATCTTCACATAAAATATTGTAAATATATCAATTTAAGCTAAAAATAATTAAACTCATGGTGGCCTAGTCTTGTGGCAGAGTACTCTATCCAATAAACTATAGGAAAAGCTACAATTTCCAAAGATCATTCTATAACAAGTATTTTTTGATAAAAATTTTAAATTTGTCAGAAAAAGGTTCTCTCCCAAAACTTTGATAAATATACTAGATTTTCTTATATGTAAATCAAATTATTTTGAGATTAATTTATATATTACAGATTTTTTAAAATTTGATTATTTTAAAATTACAAGTAAATTTTCTTCAAAACTTATTTCTTAAGAAGGTTTTATTTGGTGACCAAATTGTATATGTATATTTTTAGAAAAATTATTTAATGTAGGAGTGTGGGTCTGGTGAGTTGATGGCAGTAATTTTGAATTTTTTATATCAAAATATTCTCTCTTTTTTTTTTTCAAAATAAATCAAATATATGATTGAACTTAGCTTTCTTCACACTGTGACATCAACAGTTCTTGGACATCTGTCGAGTGTGTCCTGTAATTTAATGACAACTTTTTCTCTTCGTTTAAGAGTTTGTCATCTAATGCCGCAATACTAATGTCAGATATTCAACAACTGTTGATATCACCGGGGGAAGAAAATTCTGTGTTTCTACTGAAGCAAAATTTATTTATTTTGTCAAAAAAAAAAGTGTTGCTATAAAATCTCTTACTTTTACTCGCACTACCTATATTTCCACCTTTAATGTAATTTACTATTTTCTTATTTCCAAACATTTTGTTTCTTATTAAAATATACTTTGATAAAGAATGTGATATTGTGACGTACCTTTTATTTTATAAATTCATATTAACATATCTTAAGAAATAATTATATCCATACTTTTATTTATTTACCATGTGTGCCGTTAAAAAAAGAACACAACCACAGACTCAGAGTTTTATGTCACATTAAGTGTATAGATATATCCTGCTTCTAACTACACACACACACACACGTAGTTATATGTGAACTAATGCACAAACAACACCGCATGGTTTGCGTGTGGCCATGACGCACGCTTCGTATGGCTTGCTCCAAGACTGTCTGCACACCGTGTGGCAAACATACACATTTACCCACCATTACCCATAATCCCACGATGGACTGAACTGATAAGAACAACACAAGTTTCAAATACTCTTTTCATAGGAAGCTAGAAAAGTTATTACTGCTTTAACCTTGGTTTTACTACGAATGGACACTTGGAGCACAGTTTATAGAGGACACAAATTATTATAAGTATTTGTAATATTTATCAAATATGAAGGCTACATATCACATAGTCAGACGTATGAATACATAGGTGTAGATCTAGTAGCATTTTATATTTGTCAAAATGTCCCTTCGTAAGAAATATGGTGTATAGTCAAGCAATGTTACCTGCAGTTGTCATTATATATTTATAGTATATATATATGTATGTATATCAACGTGTTTTGCTCGTTGGGGGCTCCGCCCCCAAACTCCCAGTGATCTTTCTTTGCTATTGGATGTAAACTAATGCAATTCCAGCGTTGTGTGGAAAATGTACCTACAATAAAAAAAAATCTAGCTCTTTCCAAGGTATAGCTGATGGAGATAAGACAAACAGTAATAGGACCAAACTTGTGGATCTCAGAATCGGTGGCTGCTGGCACAATCCTTTTTTTGATAGGTCTTACCTTTAGAGACCTCCCAAGAAAGGTCCGCACCGACTCTAAAGGTTATCCACCATTTTGAATTATCTTTGGGGATTGATTTCAGCTTTTTGGAATTTTACCATCGGTTACAGACTAGAAGCTATAAGTTTGCCAAATTTCAAGTTTCTAAATCACCTGTAAGTGGGTAAACATTAATACCAGTGAGTGAGTGGGTCAGCCGTGTGGCTCTATAGTAGTATAATACCTGTAAAATAACACTAATAAAATAGTAAAATGTCACCAATATTGATCATAAAGAAATATGTTTTGTATTTTTTTAAAGGCCCTTCCTATGAAAATTGTACTCTACCTTAGTTCACTCTATTGCCATGCTTAATCGGTGAATTTCAAACAAAAATAGGAACTAGACGAATGCCCTGGGTTTGATTTCCATGCCCAGCTATCATTTTTCAACTAATCCAAAATAATTGGAATGTGGTCTCCTTCATATAGACCTTCCTGTAATTACAACGATTTGCAACCTCTGGGTTGATATTCATTCACCTGGTGGTCTAGGGGTAAGGTGTCAGACTTCCGTGCTGGGGAACGGGGTTCAATCCTCCGTCCCGGCACAGATTTATCTGATTACCAAACCCTTCCTTTACCTCTGACAAGACATCTTGTAAATGTGGGGAATGCCAGGCCTCCACCGTGGTTCGGATTCCACGTTAAACTGTAGGTCCTCCATTTCATCTCACAATCACCCTACCATTTCACATTAGCGTAAGTGCGTGTAACCCGAACGGGTAGTAAGATGCGGTGCTAATAATAATAATAATAATAATAATAATAATAATCATTCAATTAACAGGGTATTAGGTTGTAAAGGTAGGAATAGCATTTTAAGGGTGTTACATTCTAACTACTACTAACTATCTGGTCTGAAGAAACTCAATTCATGACCACCAGAATGTAACTCAGCCATTAAAACCTATCCTGATTCACCTCCATCCAACCTCCAGTCTGACACCCAGATTCCTACAACCCCATTTTAATATTATTCTACCATCAACGTCTTATCATCCTACCATGGGTTCTGGTACATTCAGGTTTCCCAACTAAAATGTAGTGTACATGCTTGTTATCACCCTTACGTGTCTCAAGACAACCCAACCTCAACTTTCGTTGCTCGATTAGCCTTCATATATTGGAGGAATGCATACAAGCCATGAAGTTCTTCATTATGTAACTTTCTTCGTTCTCCAGTTGGTTTGATCCTCTTAGATTTAAATATCTTTCTCGGCACTTTATTCTCAAAAAGACTCCATCTGTTCTCTCTATACAAAGGGAGAGAACAGAACTATAGTATTGCATATTCTCAGGGAGACAAACAAAAATTAGTACCCACTTTTTAAATTTGGGAGCACTTCAAACTTCAGTATTCATTATAAGGTTGAGGTAAAAATTATAACGATCAAAACAATTTATGTATTGCAAAATAGAACCCCTAACAATTAAACTAATTAAGATTACAGTTAGTTCGTATAGTCAAAAATTCGTATAATTATTGATCTTACAAAGAAAAAATAGGATTTCACACTAAATTACTTGATTGAAAATATAGTAGCTATACTAAAAAAAACGCATATAACATGTGTACTAGTATGAACTTACAACACATCATAAAACAAATTACATATGTACAATACATATTATTTATTTATTATACAACACAACATAAAAGTAGATCTTATAGCATATCAAAAGCAATCACATACCCTTCATAAAACTCCGAAATGTTTGTAAAAAGTTATTGAAAAATTAATTTGTCCAAATTTGATGAAACCACTGCTGTGATACGAATCTGGATTACCGGTCATCCAAATATCTGGATAGTTGGAGTTATACAGTATATGAGAAAATTACTCCCGACTCCTATTGATAGAATTTACTGCTGACCACCTCAGATAGGATGAAACATTTTTTTATAGATTTACATATCCAGTCATGTCCCTTTTGATATAGATTATCAATACCTATAAATTAATGCTAATAGTAAAGTAAAATAATATAAATATTCACTGCAATAAATATTAAATTAAATTTAAAAATGACCCCTGGACACAGGAATCGTACCCAGGACCTTAGACTCAGCACGCCAATGCTTTAGCACTGAGTCATCCACGGATAATCCCGTCTAATTTCATTCGAATATGACTCAGTTACTGTTGATTTCAGTAATTATAACCACTCATCCTCCGAGTTTCACCTTTAATATATATTTGATTGTATAGCGTTGCTTTATTCCAAGCAAAAAAGTTATTATTTTCTATAAGTTTCTCCCCCTGAAGTAATCCGCGAGATTTTTTCACACATTGAATAAATAACGAAGGTCCTATCCTATAAGCTGATGGATTGGTTTTAAATATTAATTGTCACACACAAGGTGAGTATAATAAAATATAGCGGTTCAGGCGAGCTTTTTAAAGTGTTCCATTTTTAAACAGGTCTACTAAAGTGACGCACATTCTACCAACATGACAATATAATTTAATGTATAAAATATTTACGGTTGGTTGCATCGTTTTCCTTTAATATTTATGTGTGTCCGAGCACTAAAGAGAGGTCTACCATCTAAATAGATGGATGGATGGATAGATGGATAGATGGATAGTGCTGAAACACAATGAATAGCCTATGTACACAAAAGTAGGGTATGTTGCAATAGGAGCTAAAAGTGGATTGAATTAACCACAAACTTAAATGAACATTCATTTATTTAAACGACTTTTTCTATCGGAATTGGGAAGTGTAAAAGCGTAGTTGGATACAAATGTAAGCTACTAGTTCTATATCAATCTTATAAATGACGTAGAAACCAGCTTAACCTCAAACCGTTGCAGTTAAAATTAACATCTGACCTTAAATTAAAAATTAAATACTTCTTTGGAAGGAAAAGTCTGTTATTTATTATTGTTGATGATCACAATACTTTCTCTCCGGGGTGTCAAGAGAAAGTATAAAGAATACGAATGTTACAATATTTAACAAAAAAAACAACAGTTTTGGTGCTCTTTTTTGAGTTTGATCTCATTGACTTTGGGTCAATTTTGAAATTTATTTGTGTGTATGTATTGTACAAATGTGTTTAAAAATATATCATCATGTAATAAGTACTATAAAAACTATTAGAAAGTACTTCAAGAACTGAGTTTTATAAATTAAACAAATCAAAAATTAAAAAAACATTTAATATTATTATATTTTAGGAATATGAGCTTTACGTTAACTGAACCAAATAGTTCAGGACTTAAATACCGATTTGTGATTGCTTAGTTAGTTATTTTTAGTGCCGCAACTTAATAACCGTTCGGGTTTTACACTCATGTACTAATTACGATAATTGTTTTAGGGATTATGAAGGCTCTATTTAGAGGAAGTTTACCCGTATTTGCGTGGAGGGAGAGTGGAAAAATATTCTAAAAAGTCACCCTTAGTAAACCCGAACGTAATTCTAACCTCAATCATCGGCAGTCTAGTCTACTGTGAGAGTAGTGCGTTAGACCACGTGGGTCTTAGTTAAAAGTTTATAAAGTGAAAAGACCCGGTCGGCTCTACAGAGGGTGCTTTTCCTTGTAACACGATATTTTGTAGATGCGTGAATAAGAAATTTACATATGATAACTGTGGCGCGTTAAGTTGAATTTAATCGAATAGTGGATAATACGCGCTGTAGAATAATAAGTTCAACTTGTCATTTTTATTGATAATTGTGATCAATGCAAATACTATTCTTTGATCATTATTACAAATATTTACGTGTGAGTGTAACACATGAAAAACACTACCAGTTAGATAAAGTAAAATCTAATTATGTATGCGGGTGGCATAAACACACTCATACTCAAAAACAACCCTCAGCCAAATGCCACGAGAGATGCTTTCGATTTAAAAAATATATTTTGAAGCTGTGCCCTGCAACCAATCAGAACAGGTATATGATAGCATGACCCGGAACTGGCCATACAGACCATTCCTGTGAACAACGGATGTTCTTCGCCCTGCAACCAATCAGAACAGATATATGATAGCATGACCCGGAACTGGCCATACAGACAATTCCTGTGAACAACGGATGTCCGTCGTCCTGCAAGGTGTGGTCACACAGTAACCTCAGGCTGGTTAGCTAACTCTAACAGTTTCACCCTCTTACAACAAATTTACATGTTCAATAGTGGCTCATATTATTGGCATATAATATCGAATGTTTCATCCCTAAGTGGTTTCCCACCCTTCTTCCACACAAATGCAGTTAGATTGCCTCTAAAATGCTTCCTTCCCCACCCACCCGACTAAAATAACTATTATATACATATGTATAACATGAACAGGTAGTAAGACGCAGTGATTAAAGATAATGTAACCACATGAAGAAGCAGAAGTGTGTGTGTGTTTAATTTACCTTGAAACACATAAACTGCTTACTTATAAAAACTATGTAATCTTCTTAATTAGCAATAACAAAAACTTAGATTATTTTGAACGTGTTACCTGACATTAAGATACACGCTGTGTTTTTTTTTATCTAATTACGTTATGAGCAATTAGCTACAGCTTATTAACTAAACCAGTTTATAAACACAGACCTACACCTCTCTACACACTCAAACCTAGCTCCTATACACTCACCAATGGTTGCGTTGCTTACGACGTCAGCGCTGCAATGGACTGGATTGCCAGTGATAGAGGAGTCTAGGGGATAACTGAGGTGTTTCCCCTTTGTGTAGTTTACCACTCTCCCTCTAAGCATAATGCACATACATTTTCTCTAAACCTTTTGTTCCCAAATATTAATTAATTAAAGTGAATATATGTATATTTAAAACGAGTAGTGACATTCAGAGAATGGAAAGAACTAATTTAATATGTTATACTCCATTACACAAATTATAGTTAACAATATTGATTGATATTTATTCTACGCTTTTGTTTGGCGAAACTTGTTAACATTGTGACGAACATATGATTGCCAATATTTGAAGATGTTCTGTGTGTAAATGATTGACCTATCACCAAATCAACGAATAACATATTATTGTCAATATGTGGCGGATTTATTTTGGTAAATGACTGACCTATTACCAAATCCACTAATAACATATTATTGTCAATATTTATAGGCTTAATTTTGGTAAATGATTGACCTATTACCAAGTCCACACATAACATATTATTGCAAATATTTAAAAACTTTATTTTGGTAAATGAGTGACATATTACCAAATACATGTAGAATATATGGCGGGAAATTTATTTAAATACATTTTGTGGGTAAATTACTGACATTAACTTATAACTTCATGAATAACATTTTATGTTTTCCAATATTAGGAAACTTTCTGTGCACTAAAAGTATGGCTTATTGAATATAATGATATATTCCACACTTGAAAGAACCCAGACTGGCACCTTATCTTGATTGGTAGGGCACCTTCCTATGGAACTAGTGATCCTGGGTTGGATTCGCAGCGTGGTCATACAAATATCATTATTTAAATTTTAACTTCTTTCACTGTAAGGGATGAACTTCTCTAGGGCCTGGATGTTGTGTCGATTCTAGAATTGAGTTAATTTGTAAGTTATTATTACTATTTTTATTATTAATTCAGCGACCATATACCCTGAAGATCACGCGCTGCCTCCATCTCGGTCGATCTGCTGTCTCTCTCCTCCAATCTCTGGCAGCCCCTAGTTGGGTTAGGTCTTTTTCGAGCTCATCCCACCACCGCAGTCTAGGTCTTCCAAAGGGGCGCGTTTTATCAGTATTCCTTCCATAACTGCTTTGGGCATTGCATCTTCATACATCCTCACCATTTGACCAGCCCACTGGATCCGTCTACTTCTCAAGATGTTTGTGATTTTGTTACCAGCTCTTGCACTGTAGACTTCCTTCGTTTGTCCTCTGTCTCCACTCTCCGGGCCCAAGTATTCACCGCATCACCCTCCTCTCTCAGATGTCAAGCTTGTCTCGATTGGTCTTCCTTGATGTCCAAGTTTCAGAGCCATAGGGTATGATAGGACCAATTATGGTGGCATAAATATTGACCTTTTTTCTTCTCAGAAGGGCTTTGGATTTCATATTATTCCGTAGACTAATGAAATACCTGTTTCCTGCTTGGCTCCTCTCCCTTACGTCAGAGTCCCCTTCATTACGTCTGTTTTAACACGCCCTGAGGTATTTGAATTTCTCCACTAATTCTAAACTCATATCGCCTCCAACCTCGACATCAGCATATATTTTATCTTCATTTAGATGCAGCTCCTCTTTTTCGAACTGTTGATTGATGACTTCTGTAATCTGCTTCAACTCTTCCTTGTGTTGACTCATCAACGGATGTCATCTCCATAAGCTTGCCGTTTGTGTCGGCCGTTCAGCACTACACCATTACCCCGCGGGCTATCTGCGTGTCTGATGACCCTTTCCAGTGATTAGTTGAAAATTAGAGGTGAGAGTTCATCACCCTGTCTCTTTCCGGTTCTCACTTCAAACTTCTCCGACATCTCTCCACAACACAGCGCTCCCCCTTCCGACCCGTTAATATACAATCCTGTAGGCACGATCAGCTTCTGAGGCGTATGTTATTTGCTCAAGATCTTTCATAGGCTCTCCCGATGAATATTATCACATACCTTTTTAAAGTCAATAAACCAGGGGCTGATGTTCATATTGTGCTCAAAACAGTTTTCCCAAAGCTGTCTCATAGCAAAGTTGTTGTCCATAGTTGACCGGCCCCTGTGGAGACATGTCTGGTAATCGCCCAAAACACGTTCCGTAAATTTATCCAATCTACAGAGCAGGGTCATGAAGAAAATGCTGTAGGTGCTGCAAAGCAGGGGAATACCACGGTAGTGTAATTTGTAGGTATGTGTAGATATAATCAATTACCCTTTTCAATGGATGAATGGTCTAAGGTGTCACTCTCGGGTTTTTGACTGCCCTGATTATGACTAGGAGATCAAGGTTCAATCGCAGTTGGATCTATCGAGGATTCTCTTTCCTAAGTACGACACCTTAGCTTAGTCAATAGCATGTTTTTTTACTGAGCTAAGGGTCCAGAGTTCGATTCCTGGCATGGGCAAAAAATTATATTTGGTTAAATTAGGGTTTCCCCTTTCACAGTGATGATATAATCAGTCAGTTCAGAAATTGTACGTTAAGTATATCAAATGAATTAATAAAAGTTTTTCCTAAATGCTTCATCACCATGCCAATAGCTCATTTTACAACGAATAAAACATTAAAATACTGACTAATATATTTTGGAGTGATGTAGAGAGTTTTGAAAATAATAATGTCATCTCGCCATTGCCGTACAGGGATTCAATGAGTTTTGAAACAAAATAAAGGATAGGATTGAAATAGTTTTGAAACAAAACATGTCATGGATTCAGCAAGTTTTTCAACAACACTCACTTTTCAAAGCTTAAATATACGGGGAAATAGAAGGTTTTGAATCTCAAGAATATGATAAATCAATAGAGGTTTTGGAAAAGATAGCAGCACCATCGCTAACTCTTTTTTTTATGGATTGAACTAGTTTTGCAAATACACGCCTCGTATGTATTACCTCTAAAATGCCCCCTTCCTCATCCATACCCCATTAGAGAACTATCATATATGCGTATTGCCTGAATTAATAGTAATATTACTGATAAGATATATATTGGTACAACACCCTAGATCAGCTGGTAACGTGACTTCCTACAGAACCAAGGTTCCCCAGTTCATTTCCTGGTGTGGTATAAAAAGTTATAACTGATGATGTAGTGATCATATAACGGCAGGGGGTTTGAGTGTTGTGTCAGTCCTGTTAGTTTCTAAGTCGTGTGCTGATATAATCAGTCGGTTCAGAAAGTGTCCGTCAAATAACCCCCTCAACTCCCAAATAAAAGATTGAACCCACTTGCAAAATTAGCCTCTCTCACCACTAAATCACCGAGTTAAGAGACCCTCGGCTCCCATCAGTCCAACTGAAAGGCTGAGGAGGAGTATTGTTGCGAGAGATCGACCTCCGTCAAGGGATACCAGAAGAATAGTCCTCCCGTCGAGCTTCTCTCACAGAAAGAGAGGGAGAATATTATTTTCCTCGCTCTGGTGAACTCCCACAATCAGCTGTTTTAATGAAGTCTTGTTTGCTATGGACGTTGTTCGCCTCATACGCACGCGACCGACGGCGCGCGTCACCGCCGTATTGTATTGCGCCACGACGCGCGACGTCGGGTCTTGTTCCGGGTTACTCCCCACTACCCCCTAGCTCGTTGTTACACCGCAAGCTGACCCTTCACCCTTGGTGAACTACTTACACCTTCACTTCCGCTTCAGTTAGACAACGCACGGAGATATTTTGTGTGGGGGGTGGTCCATTCCCAAGAGGTTTAGATGTTGACCGATCTACATCAAAGATGCTCCTTTCAGTGATAAAAAAAAAAGAGGTGAGCTAAAAGGATTTGAGTCGCCCTACAGTTGGGGTTAATAATATGTTATCAAAATAAGAATATAGATAGTTTAATCATTTCTAGAATTAAAAGATAAGTTCCGATACTTTAGTAATTTCTAGTGTTTGGAGAAAAGTATCGATACTTTACTAATTTCTAAAGTAAGGAAAAAACTATTGATAATTTACTAATGTATAAATAGTATCTCAATACAATACTCGTTATCGAATGAAAACTATTGATAAGATTAGGTATCAATATTGTAAGAAAAAAAACTGTAGTTACACAAGAATAGTCGTTTTTTTAGTGTTTTTACCCGCCTCGGTGGCGTAGTTGGCTAACGCGCTTGTTGTGTTGAGCTCGACTGCTGAGGACGGGGAGATCGAGGTTCGAATAGTTTTTCCTAAATGGTTTTCCACTCTCCCTCCACGCAAATACGGGTTCACTTCCTCTATTTCAACCTTCCAAATTCCTAGTCCATTTGAGTAATTAGTACTTAAAGCGTATAACCCGAACGGGTAGTAAGACGCGGTGCTAAATATTATTATTATTTAGTGTTTTTGAAGTATGAAAATTTTGATAGTTTTTATTCTCTATATCCTTAGAATGTTCATAATAATCTAATTATAAATAACACTTTTTAATTAAAAAGTATTTTACCTATATCGTATACTAAACACTAGAAATAATAACTAAGTTTAATCAGGTTATCAGAGTGCCTAGTTTATTTGGCCTAAGTCACAGGCTATTAGAAGGTTAAAAGATTGCTCCTGCCAGATTTGGTTGAAACTAGTCCATGCTTTTGACAGTTTTTGCGGAACAGATCTGAACAGACAGTTTAACAAACATAAAATCAAAATGATCGAGTTAAAACAGTCTCGCTTCACTTTGTGAACTATCAAAACATTTTACGATTAATGAAATACTGTGGTACCCAAGTTGCACAATACGGATGAATATCGATGGTCTATGTTTTGCTTTCAATGTCCATTGTTTGCACCATCAATGGTTAATGGCGATATTATGGTGAAAGTCCGTTGTTTTGAGACCATCAATGATGAATTACCGATGTTCTGAGACCATCTAGGATGAATGTCCGATGTTTTGACACCATACATGGTGAATTGAAGATGTTTTGAAATCATCAATGGTGAATTGAAGACGTTTTGAAACCATCTATGGTAAATGGCCAATGTTTTGAATGAATGGCCTTTTTTTGAGACCATCGATGGTGAATGGTAGATGTTTTGAGATCATCAATGTGTTCTACTGTACTATCGATGTTTTATCTTGTACTGCACGAACATTCAAACTGTGGACTGCTAGGTATTACTTTCCCTCAATACCTCGGAGAGAGAAGTATTGTGATCGTAGAAAAATCGAACAAATGTTGAGGTTTTATGACTTCATGAAACCGTAAAAGTGTTTTCCATTTTTCCATTTGTCTGCATCTCGCCTAAACCCGAAAATATTTGACCTATTAGGCTAAAACTTGATCTATAGGGTTTTTACAGGTTTTCCCCGAATAATTTTTGAAATTAGATATCCAACACAATAATAATTAATGGTGGTTTACTAAAGGGTAAAAAGAGAAAAAGTCCATTTTCTCAGACTATACTCAATCAGTTTTGATTAAATTTGGTATCGAGGCACTGTTTAACATAACTAACAAAATGGCCACTCTCAATTTTTCTGTGGAAAAGACTTTGACGATAATTTACAAGAGCATAAATTAGATTTTGATTATATCTCCGCATCTATTTGAGATACGAAATAATGTATCATTGTTAAGTTGTAGTGCAATATTTTAATTGAATTTTATTTTATAAAAACAATAATTTCTGAACTATAAGCAAATAAATAAAAAATGTCTGGATATATTTTGAAATTAAATTATTTTAAAGTACTTTAGAGGAGAGAGAGGTTCCGCTTTTCTCTCTGTTTCTGTCACATTGTATATTATTTTATTTATGCTATTTGATGAAGGTTTTTTTGCAATAATGTGTGTTATGCATTTATGTCTTCTTAATAAAGCATATTTACAATCATTTTAATATCAATTTTAGAACAATTAAATTTTTATTTCAAATTGTGCTCCTACTAATTTTAATATTTTAGTGTAATTTAGTATTTTATTTAATTGAATTTTTGCTGAATGGCATTTTATCTTTGTTATCTAAAAATAAATGAATATTTTTATATATTACTCACTTACTTACTTTCTTACTCAATTATTCTATGGAATTATAAACTCAAAAGTTAATCTCAAAACTTAAAAAAAATCACTCCATCTATATTTATCTTGATATAGTTCGATCCAGTCTTCCTCATTACACTCTGTCCCTATCTTGAGCTAGTTATATCCAGTCAACCTCATTACGCCCTATCTCTATCTTGAGACAGTTATATCCAGTCCACCTCATTACGCCCTATCTCTATCTTGAGACAGTTATATCCAGTCCACCTCATTACACCATATCCCTATCTTGAGCTAGATATATCTAGTTGAGTCAGTTATATCCAGTCCACCTCATTACGCCCTATCTCTATCTTGAGCTAGTTCTATCCAGTCTACCTCATTACACCCTATCCCTATCTTGAGCTAGTTCTATCCAGTCTTCCTCATTACACTCTGTCCCTATCTTAAGCTAGTTCTATCCAGTCTACCTCATTACACCCTATCCCTATTTTGAGTCAGTTTTATCTAGTCCACCTCATTACACGCTATTCCTATCTTAAGATAGTTATATCTAGTCCACCTCATTACGCCCTATCTCTATCTTGAGCAGTTATATATATTCCACCTCATTACACAATATCCCTATTTTGAGTCAGTTATATCCAGTCCACCTCATTACACCCTATCTCTATCTTGAGCTAGTTATATCTAGTCCACCTCATTACACAATATCCCTATTCTGAGTCAGTTATATCCAGTCCACCTCACTACACCCTATCTTTATCTTGATCTAGTTCTAGCCGTCCCACCTTATTATACTCTATATCTAACTTGAGCTTATTGTGTCCATTCGAACAGTTTACTCTCTCTCTTTCAGGTCCATTCTAATGCTATCCTCCCATCTGCGTCTAGGTCTTCCCGATAGTCTCATCCCATAAGTCTGGCAGTCAACACCCTGGACAATGTTATAGTTTCCTAGACTAGCGCTGCATATCCTGCCCACCGTGCTCGTGAGTTTTAATTACCTTTACCATGTTTGCTGATTAGTAGAGGGTATGTAGCTTATCATTATGTAACCTCTTTCAATCTCTTTAGCCTCATCCCTTTTCGGAACAAATATTTTCTTATAGCTACGACCTGCTAGTTCTAAAAATGAAGAACTCATTAATTAATCCTCCTTAAACCATTTGTATTTTTAATTAAATAAAATATTTTTTCTAATAAAAAATCAAGCTAATTTTTTATTTTTCCGGTGACAGTGAAGTTCAATATTAGAGTCCCCTAGCCCGGGTGTACTGAAGGTTGTATTTTTCCTTATATGGTATCTCACTCTCCCGAAAATATAGACCCAGGATTTTAGTGAGAGGAGATGAGGGTGGGGATGTCTCATGGGCCTCCGCCAGGGTAAGTTGCCCCTCGGAAAACTGTGACGGAAAAATTCTTCAAATTCGAAAGTAATTTAGAAATTAATCAGAGAATTTAAAAAATGAATTAAGGTTAATTTTTTATTTGTGTTTTTTTGTTAATTAAAATATGTGCCAGCTATGTTAACATATTATTGACAGTGATTGACACGGAAAGCAACTGGATAGTGAGATTTAACGTTACAGTACAACTAGTAGTGACAATAACTTTTTAATCTGTTTATTTTTTCAATTAATATTGTTAATACTAACTGAAAAAAGTATTGAAGGATCCGTCCCTGTTTTCCCTCCATTAAAATGTTGGTACATTTCCGCTCAAACTCTACCTACCTTATCCCTATAATATAAACGTAATAAGATGTCAGACTTTTGTGTTGGGGGCCCGGGGTTCAATCCTCGGTCCCAGCACAGATCTATCTGATTACCAAACCCTTCCTTCACCTCTGACAAGACATCTTATGAATGTGTGGAATGCCAGGCCTCCACCGTGGTTCGGATCCCACGTTAAACTGTAGGTCCTTCATTTCATCTCACAATCACCCTACCATTACACATTAACGTAAGTGCGTACAGCCCTAACGGGTAGTAAGACGCGGTGCTAATAATAATAATAGAGAGGTAGTTTTTGATGCGAGGGGGTAATGAGACGCGGGTGTAAGAAAGAACATAGCATACAAGGTGAGTGTTTTCGACCGTTTGTCACGATCGGTCCGCCGGAAGTTATTTCCGGTCAAGGTAGGGGCAAAAGGGAGTGGGAACGGGGTGTATTAGTGTAAGGATCCTGTAAAGGACAGGAAGAGCGCACTTGACAACAAGTCTCCCGACAGTGACGGGTGGACTAGGATTTAAATGGGAGGGAAAATGAAAATGACAACAAGTACAGTACACCATGTTTGCTGGGGCATGCTAGGCTGTGGGAACCGCCCAGCAACATTTCCTCTTTTCCTGGTTTTACTTTCTAATATCGAGAGAATTTATTGTAATCATGAAAAAAAATAGATCTCGATGATGAATCTTTACGATTTATTTGTGCTCAAACCCAAAAAAGTGGATTTTATAATTCTGTCCCCATGTCTGTATGCCTGTCCCTAGCCATGAATCCGAAATTGACTTTATTCAAACTTGATGTCTAGATGTTATGGGGAAATACCTCGGGATTTCTAGTTTTATTGGGTCCCTAACCCTCAAATTAAAGTCATTTTACTAACGGGTAATTTTTTTTACTCCACACATTTTTCTAAAATAGTCCTATCGAATTAGCTTAAAAGTAAGTATATTTGGGTAATGTTTGGCATGTTAATGAAAATCTACAATTTATTTTGTGAAGGGGAGACAGATTCGTTTAAGGGTAATTTACTGATCTTTATTAAATTTAGTATTTAAAAAAAATGTATCTTACGGTTTGGTTCAAAATGGGTATGTTAGGTGTTTTTTACATCAAAATAACTATATATATATAGGCCTATTTGTTTTTCTAAAAAATATATAGGCTTATATAGTAGTTTACTTAATCAGAATTTTGTAAAATTTGATTTTTTTTGAAAACGGCTCTAAATATTTTGTTGTTCTAGTAATATATAGATATTTTCTTGTCATTACTATGAACTAGTAAGTTATCGATACTTACCTTTCAATATCACGTCCCTAGCATGTCTTAGCGTATTCCACCAGGGTCTATCGGCAAGACATGAATCCTGTTGTTCTACTGGTTGGAGGATATGTGTGACTGTCTTTTGAGGGTGGGGCACATGTAGGTGTGACTACTTCGGCCCGATCAGATGATGATTATGATTATATAGTGCCAGTAGAAGTCTTCAACTCAGCTTAGCCCCAACTAACCAGACCATTGAAACCATATATGGCTGAGAATCGAACCCGGACCTCTAGATTAGCAGCAAGGAATGCTGACCACTGTACCAAGAGACCAGACACGGCCTTGGGCGAAAATCAATCTTAGGAATAAAGAAATTAAGCCCAGTTGTTAATAGAAACAGTAAAGATTAGAACCAGACACACCGATAATACAGTATAATACAAGAGTAAGGCACTTCGGTGGCCACGTGGTCAACTGTGGATTCATACGCTCGCTGTACAATCAGCGCAGAACAGAAACATGGTCACGTGACGAGATCTAAGCCAATCACTATATTTCCACCTCATCGACGAGAGCTGTTTCGGTAAAAGTTCAACTCATCTCTACTTCGCCCGCTCTGCCCAAGATGTTCGGAAAGGGAGAGCCAATCAAATTTCAAACTCAAACATCTCAAATCAGTGCGCATGCGCATTTGTCAACGCATGCGCTCTACAGCCGGAAGCTAGCAGACAGCTTTGTTGGCCGTTGTCAGGAGATTGAAATAGCTAGTTAATGTAAAGCTTGTATCGATGTATTGGATTGAGCCCCAACAAAGCGTTATAATTTGAAAACAACCATCGGGAGGGTTATAAAATATACGTTTATCCCCTAGAAAATAATATGTTTATAATAAGCTGTTTTAAGTTTTCGTTTCCATGCACCATGGGTCAACATACAGCGTGTGAATTGTGGCGCCCCTCCCACAGATTCTGCTTTATACTTTCAGTGAATGTGTGAATCAAGCTTAACGCGCTACTCTACCGATGACGGGAAGATTGAGATTCGAATCTCGGTCGTACATGTTGATGTTGGTTTTTTACTAAATATTTTACCACTCTCCCTCAACACAAATGCGGGTACACTTCCTCTAAATATAGCCTTCCTAATCCCTAAAGCCATTAACGTAATTAGTGGATAAGCGTATAGCCCGAACGGGTAGTAATACGCGGTGCTAAAAAAGAAAGGAGAGTAACGCCATATACTGTATGAACACCGACGCGGGGTTTCAGGTCGACTTCATCTCAGGTCAAACAAAACAGACTGTCGCTCATAAACTAGAGTGCTCTAAATATGGTCGGTGTTGTGACTCTATATAGTCCTCTAAATGGAGTGTAAGCTTTGTCGCATGACCGAGCAAGTACCAATATTTTTGCTTTGCCCCCTCAACCCCCTCATTGTAAGGGTCCCGTGCAAACAACGTTGAAGAGGGGGCGTGGTCGCTAGTTCTTGTGTTCCGCCACTGGAGCGTGCGTGTGCAGCTGCCTCGCAAAGAACCGTTGGGCCAAGAGATATTTGGAAACTTTCTGTTGTGCTAAGTGACCCCCCCTACCCCCCCAAGCCCCCCCTTACTTATTTGCACTTTTAAATTCACAGTTGATAAAACACATGAGTTGGAAAATGCCTTGATTTAAAACCACACCCTTTAACACAAATAAAGTTAAACACCCCTGCATCGGTGATCTGGTGGCCTAAGGTGTCACTATCACAACAAACTGAATTGTCAGTAATAGAGGGAGGGGGCGAGTGGTAGGAGTTGAGGTTCAAATCCTAGTCGGGTGAATACTGCGGATGGCTTAAAAAAAATAGTTTTCCATTCTTCCTTTACGTGAATGCCGGTACAATTTAGCTAAACAGAACGTACACAAAAAACTACAGGCCATGTGTAGGATAGAAACCTACAAACGGACCGGGATTAAACTTTTTTTAGTACCACATCTTACTACCCGTTCGGATTATACACATATGTAAGGCCTACTTATTACATTAATGTGCGAGGGATGAGTAAGATTTAATTCAGAGGACGTGTGTCAGCATTTTAATAGAGGGAAAGTGGAAACCACTTAGGAAAAACACATCTAAGAACACCCAACAGGGATTCAAACCCCGATTTTCCCATCATCGGCAGTCTAGTATATAGCGATAGTGGTGCCATAGACCATGCGGCCAACGAAGCGGGTCTTAAGAAATTACTTGACTTTATTTCCCATCTTTCTTAATCCCATGACAAAGTGTAGTTGTAGGTGAGGGTTGAAAGGGATTATAAAGCTGGACAGAAAAAGGACGTAGTTCAAGAAACCGACACAAACCATTTTAATTCAATCCGTGCGGCCAGACAGCGTTTGACAGTTTCTGGCTGACCGAGGTGGCTGCCATAAGATATTGTTTATAAACAACACCAAGAAACAACGGACTATCGACTTTACATTTAATTCCATCGTATATCTTAATAAACTATATTTTTTTGGGCATCCTCAGATTTAGCACTTGAAATTTTTGATTACAATTCAATAAAAGCAAACTTTTATAATTAAATATAATAGTTTTTAGTTTAAAGTAGTCGTGACCGGCCAAATCAAACCTGTCGACCTGGATATTGCCTGTTGTCTCTGTGGCCGAGTCGATACCTGCTGCAGGTTACACCTACATGTTTACATAGTTCGTTCACAGCAACATTGGTATTTTATAAGGGTGTACGAGGTCAGTTTCACCTTCAACTCGAAGCAAAACCAAAATCTAGTACGAAATGTTCCGATAGCTCGAAGACCAAACCAACTTAAAATATATGTTATTTAAAAAAATACAGCGAAAAAAGTTTAACTATCATAACTTATTTAGAAAAAATTGATCTAAAAAAGGGGTTAACACATTTCATCTAAGGAAAATAAATCAAATTTAGTTTAATTGTTTATAATTTTGGTCTAATTTGACAAAGTGAACAGAATGACACAAATTGGTCGGAAATGAACATTTGATAATTTATTCACACTGACCTCAAGAGTTCATCTCACGGCCAACTGACCAGAGTGTTGGATACAATATTACACTTTAACTGATGCTTTTCTGCATTCTTCATTTTGAATCAGTTATGTTCATACCAGTTTAATGGTGTTTTTAATTTTTTAAATGCATGTAGGCCTACCTATTTTAATATATTTTTTAATATTGTAAAATGGTTTCACTGGTCTTCACTACATCATTTTCTAAAATCCAATAAAAATAACTGCATCACAGTGTGACGTCTGGATCTAGCTGTGTTACCTACCTAAGTCACACGTGAAGACTCCAGGTTACCACACTACGATGTGATGTCTGGTTCTAGCTGTGCTACCTACCTAAGTTACACGTGAAGACTCCAGGCCACCACACTATATGTGAGGTCTGGTTCTAGCTGTGTTACCTACCTAAGTTACATGTGAAGACTCCAGGCTATCACACTACAATTATACTATTTAAAACAAAATCATCACCTTTTTTATATATACAATTTAAAAAAATATGTTTTATTTGTATTGTGACAAGTTGATATCTTTCATCTTAGTTGTGACGTGAATAAATTTTAAAATAATAAACTACCTTTTAAATAGTGTGGAATTTCTGGTGGATATGCGTGGAATCTATAAAATAATAGGTTAATAATAATAATAATAATAATAATAATACTTAGCGCTGCGTTTTACTATCTGTTCAGGTATTACGCTTAATTATTAATAACGCAAATGGGTTAAGAATTGGTAAGGTTTAATAAAGAGGAAGTGAACCCACATTTGCGTTGAGGGAGAGTGGAAAACCATTTAGGAAAAACCACCCTCAGTTCACCCTAGTGGGATTCGAACCTCCATCTCCCCGTCCTCGGCAGTCTAACTCAACACGAAACTATCACATTAGCTACTACACCACCGAGGAAGGTTTTAAAATCATAACTGAGCACAAAGTTGAGTGTTTAATTTGTCTCTATAGATGTTTGTATGTGGTTATATTTTGCACCAGCTACCGAAGCAGGGGTTGCGTGCCACCAGTGGAGAGTCCTGAGAACAGGGCCGGTTCTGAAAGTCGCCTAGTCATGGCAACTTGTCGGCTCGGGCACAGATGATAACAGAGCGCGTCTTCTTCATCTCTAGGGGAGATCACAGATCAGTATCAACAAGGCCCCACCACTTCTTCACAAGGCACATAACAATAGAGAGAGAAATACCCCAACAGGCTTTTACCAAAACTACCAATAAAGGGTCCAACACAACTTACAATGGATGAGTGGCTCGAATTTAGCTTTCGGGGCAGCAACCGGACAAATCACTAGGAGTATTACTGCGGGTTGGATTTGTCCTTCCGGAAACTGGGAGACATCTTGGTGGGTCAGTTTGATTTGGGCCACCGCGACTACTTGAAACTAAAATAAGATAGATAATGCTATAACCGTAAACATCAGAAATAATAGCTTGGCCATTTAATCCATCAGGATATGAGCATTTTTTCGATTGTCATCGTACACATATACCTCCTGAGTTGAAGATGGCTGCGTTATCCAATTGCTCCTGATTATTAATTGATCGCTAGTATGTATCTGACGATTTTCCACGTCTATCACAGACCCTGCCTTAAAATATGAGTGAAGAACTAACCTAGGCATGGGACGATTCCTGGATAGCTCAGTGGTTAGAGCATTGACGTACTAAGCCAGCCAAAGGTGCCGACGATTCCCGTTTACAGGTGGCATTCACCAATTTAAAGAATTCCATTATATTATAAATTATCTTCTTTATTAGGGACCTACATTTTAATCAAAAATACTTACCTCAACTCACCTCCACTACAATCCCAGTATAAGATTGGAATTTATAAATGACTTATCCAGGAAATTATGCGGCGAAAGATGGAGTTAGTTTCGTTTTGGTCCGAAATATAACGTCTGTCCGTTCCTCCCAGGAGCGGTTTTAAGTCCTTCTCTGCCCCCCTCATCCCTTCTCCAACACCCCAATTTAGGGACGCGTGTTATTGGCCGCAGATGGCAGTTAAGTTGGCCATCCCCGCCATGTCATACATCATCATCACCATTATCATTGTCAATGCCATCATCACTAAGAGCATTATCGAACGCGCACGCATATGGTTCATTTGGTAAAAAATATATAGACTATTACTAGGAGTATCTTTCATGTACTTTCCGTATCAAATAATTACTTAAAGTCACGACTTAAAACTGACTTGATTTTAAAACGACTCACTTCATTGGTCGAATGATGTAAGGTAGCCCCATCAATTATTTTTTTAAATCAAAAGGAGATAGTTTCTGAAAAAAATCCCTTTTATCACCATCTCAATTTTAAAACTATTTTCATTAATAATGTTACCAACAGGGAATCAAACCCCGTGGGACCCCTATGTTCATAGCCAGGTACCTTGACCACTCACTATACCACGCGGCTGGTTTAGATATCCTATTGAAGTCATGTTATAAATTGATGAATATATATACGTAAAAGTGATTTCTCGGTTTTGTTAATTTTCATAAGCGAAGAAAAATTGTTCACACACATTCATGTGCTGCTAAATATTGCACATATTTGGTGTGCCAGCTTATTGATGTTGGGAATTGATCGAGGCCATAGACAAGGTATATAGGTTATAATACTCACAGACTCCAGGTTAAAATGACCAAAACCAATTGGTAAAGCTTTAATCATTCACTACGTACCATAAAGGGCCATTTAATGTATAGCTTATTAAAAAAAAGCTCATTTTAAACATGGTTTTAGAAATAAGACACAATATCTATCTCAAGTCAATCGGCCAGCTTTCACAAAGCTAGGTTCAGGTAGAGACCCAATCCCCTCTTCATATAATCCTACATCAGCAAGCGTTTACTCAAATTGCACATAACAATTACATTGGTATATTTATGACGAACACATTCAAAGTGAGTCGTTTAATAACAACACATTTGGAAGAGCTTTTATCACGAAGCGTTGACACTAACACACTTCAGTGTTGATAGAGTCAACCTGGCTCAAGGAGCGCAGTGAAACTTCCGTAAGGCTGAGAATCTGGTGTGTACTTATCTGTGGTCTGGGCTCTGGGCTGAGTCACGAGTAAACACTTGGTGCAATAGCTTCACTTGAGACTCCACCTAATAATGCCCAATTTCTGAATCATGTTATCTCAAATGATGTATTTCTAAAACATTATTGGCACCACGTCTTAGGCCTACTAATAGTTTATATCATAGGCCTTTGTAGCCTATTAATTAAGCTAGTGAGCTAGGGACGAGGAAGGTTAAGCTTAGAGGAAGTGTACCCGCATTTGCATTGAGATAGAAAGAGATAGTGGGAAACTATTTATGAAAAACATTCTTAGTACATCCAACAGGGATCAAACCACGATCACCCGGTCATTGTAAGTCTAATCTATTGATAAAATGACGGTTTAAACCACGTGACCACCAAATAGGGTTTATACAGCGTTAAAACGAAACATCGGGTGGTAGGATGTGTTGGTTCGCCAAAAAGCCCACGGACCTTACGGAATCAGGATTGGTCCGCAAATCTTATATCCCTGGTCTAAAGCTTCGCCCTTCAAAAGACTAAACTGCAGATGCCCAATCTTTTGATATTCGTTTAATCGTATATCAAATAAAGGGTGGTTTGGAAACAATTAGATGATCTGTGCTGAGGAAGGTGATGGACAACGTGCTGAGGTTTGTCTGACGTCTGGTGGAGCTCACCTGAGTCACATTATCCTCAAAAAGTGTAGTATGTAGTTTGCTTTTATTTAGCTGGTGAATATTTACTTTCAGTTAAAGTGTTTATTTTAAAGTTAACAATCGTCTAATTGTTTCGGCTCCACCCTGTATAAACATTTTGACATTAATTCTAATTTTTACTAACAAATTTAGTTATATACAAAAGTGATCTGGCAGTCAAGGGGTAGGGTGTCAGACTTCTGTTCTGAGGGTCTGGGGTTCAATCCTCGGTCCCGGCACAGTTTCATCTGATTGCCAAACCCCTCCTTCACCTCTGACAAGACGTGTATTAATCACAACTTGTGAATGTGGGGAATGCCAGACCTCCACCGTGGATCGGATTCCACGTTAATTGTAGGTCCTCCATTGCATATCACAATCACCCTACCATGACACATTAGCGTAAGTGTGTACAACCCAAACAGGTAGTAAGACGTGGTGCTAATAATAATAATAATAATAATAATAATAATATATACAAATAATTGGTACGTAGCTCCGTATGGACTTTCTCGCTCTATTGTTTGAAAATGGAGATATTTACTGAAAGCTCGTAATATATGTGAGACGAAATAATATACACTAACAAACCCAAGCATACATTGCATGATACTTACGTAAAACATTTTTTGAGTCTCGGTTTTAAATTTTATAATTCTAATTTTTAAAGAATTAATGTCCTCGTTTGTCTGTTTGGACCAATACAAAATATAGATTTTGGGTCCACAAGGGTCAACTGTTCGTATTCAAATTTTAACTTCCGTTTAAAATTTTAAGATTTTATTAGGCGTTGCACAACTACAGGACATCGCATTGCTATTAAATTCCTCATATATACATTTAGACAGGTAAAAAAGGTAAACATTGACTGTTGAGTCTAAAATGATAGAGATAGATCATTGCTGTCCAAACATTTCTCCTAAGAGGTAAAGGAAAAAGAACATTCACTCTTTGAGAGACTAACTTACCTACTTACTCTATATAATTAGATAATTATTGCGTCAAATATTAAGTAGTATTTCTGAACAACTAAAGCTCACAGAATTGTATTAATATATTTGCCAATATCTCAGAAACTGTTGGATTTATAAAATATATTTCAAATAAAAGTTTTTTATCTTTAATAGTAATACAATTTTGCGATAAGTTATTTAGTATCTCAAATAGCTGAGGAGATATAGAAATTTCCGCTTCTGTAAAATTACTTAAGAGCCCTTTTCATGGGAAAATGAACATAACAAGCTTATTTATAATCTTAATCAACGCCTAGATACGAATTTTAATTAAAATCATCAGAGCCGATTTTGGGCAACTCGAATTTTTCTCTTTTTACTAAGCTACTCTTTATTTTTGGGTTAAAAAGACACACGGACATACGGCAATGCAAAAACTATTTTTTAGGGTTCAGGGGGTAATGAAACGTCGACATCCCTCAACATTTCACTTATATATTTTTATTGTCGCATTACTTTACCTTTATTGTTCAAAAAGTTAAAAAATATAGCCTATATATTTGCGTATAGATTTCAAGTTATTGGTTTTATAAAAATATGTTTCTTATTAAATATTTGTATTATAAATATAATTACATATTTGCAATAATAAGTAATTTCATACCTCAAATAGTTTCGTAGATGTGATAAAATTGAGAATTTACGCATCAGACCGGAACCCTTAAAGTCATTTTGCCGAAATATTGATGGTAGCCATTTGATTTGTAATATTTATAAATGTTTAGAAATGAAATTTAAACAAAATCGTTAGATCAGATTATGAAATAATCGACCTTTTCTCTTTTTGCCTGTCAGTAAACTACCCTTAATTTTAGGGGTAGATATACAATTCCAGAAACCCCTCGGGGCAACCCTATGAAAACCCTGGATACCAAGTTTTAGCCCGATCGGTAAAATAATTTAGGCTCTTGTTGGAGACGGACGGAAATTAAAAAATAAATTTTTTTGAATTAGGTGGGTCATGGAACGTCGAGATTTATCAAAATCTCGAGTTCAATTTTTTTGACGATCAGAATACTTTCTTTACCTGAAAGAGAGCGAGAAAGTAAAAAAAAAAGTGCTCACTTTTTTTTATCACTTTATTCGTTCGGATTTTACGCTTTGGGGGCGTTAAAGTATTACGTAAGCACCTTAGGGGGGTTAGGGGGTTCAAGCTCTGCTTATTTTGGTTGACGAGGGGGTTAGAGGGGCTGAGAACAATGCCTACGTAAGAAAGAGAAAGTTGGGCAAAATTGAGGGAGGGCACATTGGAAGCCGCTTGTACTTCGGGCAGCTTTGGGCGGCAATGAAGGTGCTGAGTGGCTAAACGAGGAAGTAGGGGAGAAGCCCATAGACGTAAGCCAAAGTTGAGTGACCTAGCCCCCCCAAATATAAACATAGTAATTTAAAATGTAGATACGTGGATTCCAGGACCTTGGTCATCGGATTAAATGGAGTTTAGGTTTTTTTTTTGTAAATATAATATTAATGTATTCACTAGTAATACTATTTTTATAACTCTAATTATAAGTAAATTTTAAATTTGTATAATGTTCTAACTTGTTTTAGTTTTACCTGTTCAATAAAATCAAAATTCATTGTATACCAGTTTTTTATCTATCAATTATTTCGCAATATTAATTTACATCTCTATATTAATAAATACCAGCGATTTATAAATTACATGCATTTTTTATCATTGTGTCTTACTACTTAGGAAAAATTGTATAAAAAAAGAATGGTTATTCCTGTGAACAAATGAAAAAAGTTGACAAATCTTACGTGAGCAAGAGGGGTTGAAAGGTCAGGCATTTGCTTATTTTTGCTTACAAGGGGAGGATAGGGGTTAAAATTGCCACAAATGTTCTTACGTAATACTTGAATGCCCCTTTGTGGTAGGAGAGGTAAAAACATTTAGAAAAAAACCTCGTCATTACACCCGACCGAGAGTCATACTCCGACTTTCCTGTTGATGGCAGCAAACGAGACGCTCTCAACAATGTGTTTTTTAAAATTTGATTTTGTGATTGTTTAAAAGTTGGANGCACTGTTGATTTATCAAGTATTTTATTTTTACATATTTCATTAGAAGTTCTAGCTACATCCAGGGATGGATATAAAAATGAATGTATAAAAATATATTTTATGTCACGTGGACCCCACACTTACAGGTAGAAATAAAACCTGCACCATCATCCAAAGTCATCCTTATTATACATCTATGGAATTAGCCTCGCCCCCTCCCCCACCGCCCCCTTGAGGTCCTGATTTCTTAAAAGGCCAATTTCCCCTAAGTTTGTTGGGGTTTGGACCACGCTTCTGAACAAATGGCTAAGGCCAGCTGTTACGAGGCCTGTAATTGGCTGCCAGACAGTGACGGGCCGTGTAATTGGCTAAACCGTGCTACTGTCTGCGTGTTTTCTTTCTTTTCCTTTTTACAAAGATGAGAGATGAAATGTGGTTAGTTCCCCTGTAATTAGGCAAGCCGCAATAATGCGTGGTTGTTGTTTTTTATCGTCACAAGTCAATTTTTGTTTTTTGAGCTTGGGTTATTATGAACCCTGAGGTCCCGACTAAAATCAGACCATATGACTGAGGGCAAGGGAGGGAAGATTGGGGATATTATGATTTATTATTTCCATAAATTAATTTTAATAGTTTGAAAAATCACACACGGACACTAAAGTTGAATCGGGGGCCATTGGCTTAGAACTGATGTAGATGACGATTCCACACGTCCATCACAGACTCATCCTTAAACTATAAGTGAAGAATGACCCTGAGCACGGGACGATTCCTAAATTCATTAGGTTAAAAAAGTCCCGGTCAAATTTCGTTAAAATTGGTCCATGTACTTGGCAGTTGTTGCGTAACCAACAGAAAGCCCGTTTTTTTGAACGGCTGCCATCTTGAAACGCATAACCAAATCGAAAAACCATGTGCTTTCATGGTTCGGAATGGGTTCAAAAAGTGTTCTTGCAAAATTTCGTGAGAATTGGTTTATAAAATTTTAAAGCTATTGCTCAGAAAACGTCTGTATAGACATGTGAAATGCAGAATAGTCAACTTAAAACTAAACCTAGATACTCTCGGTCAGAACGTATACAAAATAAAATAACAAAGTACCCCCCTATCTCGTATTGCTGTATTCTACTAGGTAGCGTGACTATCGCCATCGATCAACAGCGTGACGTCAGAGAAAACAAAACGCCGAAGGTGTGTTTAATGACAGTGTGTTTAAAACACAGGCTATGGCACATGGTCGTAAACAGTGATTCAGGTGTGATAAGCCAGTGTGTGCATTGAGTGATATATATATATATATCAGATGCATGGACAAATAAATAAATAAATAGGGCGTATAATTATCTCGACTGCCGTGATTGGACAAACTACTGAGCTTGAACGATCACTAGTTGATGGTTATGGATCAGCACCCTATGGCTGAGTGGTCAGGGAAACCGACTACTGGAGGTTTTTTTGCCGCCACCGTATCTAATTACCCGTTCGGGCTATACGTTTATACGAATTACACTAATACGTAACTGATTATGAAGGTTAGATTCAGAGGATGTTTACCAAAATTTTCGTGGAGGAAGAGTTGAAAAACATATGGTATAAGTAAATCTCAGTACATCTAACCGGGATTTGAAGCCCGATCTCCCCATAATCGACTGTCTAATCTATTGTGAGAGTGATGATTGAT
Organism: Timema douglasi; assembly: GCA_901482245.1. NCBI lineage: Eukaryota > Metazoa > Arthropoda > Insecta > Phasmatodea > Timematidae > Timema > Timema douglasi. The sequence continues at coordinate 47,288 of CABEEJ010002700.1, forward strand.
TTAGTTTAGATGTAGATTATAGAATATGTATAGCTTTAATTATGCACCAACAAACAACTTTGGGAATACAAAGGTGAAGCTAAATTATATCCGGGGATTTATTACTAATATTATTAGGTGTTCTGTCCTACGACAGGTTTATTCATTTTTGTCATTGACCTTAGACCACCACTGCCCCCTGTTCTCTGCCTTCTCCTTCAGCTCCCAGAATTATATTTTTTCCTTAAAGTCATCCAATATGTGAATACTCCTTCTTCCTAGGCTCCTCTTTCCCTCAACCTTTCCTTCTATGACGTCATGCATGAGACAGTTCCTCCTAAGGATGTGTAAGCTCTAGTTTACTTTGTACCGAAGAATCACACCCAAAAGGGTTCTCTTCTCAACCAATATTCTAAGGACTACTTCATTTGGATACGCGAACACAAAAAGTTGAGTACCACTGCCTTAGACCATGCGACCAACGAAGAGAGTACTACAGGAGCTATAATAAATAGTAGCATCAGGCATCATATTATTAAAAGAAATCCCTTTTTCCGATACGTCCTTTTCGGCATAATATACGACCTTGATTGTTCTCAATATTCTCAGTCCAATTAATGTTTGAGGTCAAAAGCGTCACTCTCGCAATTTAATGGATTGCCGATGATGGATAAATCGGGGCTCGAACCCCGGTCAGGTATAATTAGTTTTTTTTATAAATGGATTTCTAATCTCTCTCTATTCACGTTAATGCAAGTAAGTTCTTTAGACTACACCTTCCTCATATTTAACGCATAACCCGAACCGGAAGTAAGACGTGGTACTAAAATTAATGTTTTACAGCGGTCATTAAATAAGGTTCTTCCTTTGAAAATTGGACTATACCATCAACAATGTTCCCACCCGTTTCGTTGGGCACATTTTCTAAGGCGTCACTCCCACAATAAACCAAACTGATGATGACAAGGAGATCGGGGTTCAAATCCCGGTGTACTGAGGGTAGTTTTTGCAAAATGCTTATCAACTCTCCTCCCACGCAAATGCTGGTACACTTCCTACAAATTCCACCTTAATTATCCCTAACACTTTAGTGTAGTTAGTACATAGGCTAATAACCCGAATGGGTAGTAAGACACTGTGCTAAAAAAAATGTTCACTCAAATAATACGACCTCAAACGCTGAGTTGTTCAAATAACTATCGATATGTTAGGAACACTAACAATACAATATGAGGTTTGCGTGTCAACTCTGTCACAAGCATGCGCGTAGGTATAAATACGGCCACAAATTGCTCTATCCCCCCCCCCCCCC
>CABEEJ010002700.1:49208-88158 GCA_901482245.1 Timema douglasi
GAAGGGGAGACTGACACACACACACACACACACACACACACACACACACACACACACACACACACGTAGTACATTCCCGATACATTTAGTTTACTTAACAATTTTGAAAATAACCAACTTTGCTAAGCGCTTGGTACTTTGTTACTGATAGGATTTTTACTTTGTATTTCATTTAGAGAAATAATATTAGCTTTAAAATTCTTGTTATGTGAGATTACAACGTATCTTAAGGTCTTATGACTGACCCCCAAATTTAAAAAAAGTGGGTTTTACAATTCTGCTTACCCCCATGTATATCTTTCTGGGTACAGACGAAATTCTTTTATAGATTTCGTGTAAGCTATAGGCCTATACACTAGGGTTTATGTATAACATCAATGGATAGTATATAAATAAATAATATATGATGTATATAATATAAATAAAATATTATATAATAGTATATAAAAATGATATGTATAGTATAAATAATATAAACAATATAATATAATATAAAAATTATGTGCATAGTAAACTGTATATAATATATATATAAAATATATTTTATATATATAGTATATATAATATAGATGTATATATATATATTCAGGCGATATACACGAAACTTATAATAATATATATTTACTTTATCTTGTATTTATATATATATTTATCGTCTTACATATATACATATTTTGAAAGAGAACGTGGTGAAAGAGCAACCTATTCTTTCAAACCAAAATATGCTACTATAATATTGTAATATTATCTAAGATAAAGCAATTTTGAAGAGGAAACCTTACAATGGTATGGAATTTATCTAAAGAATAAGTTTTATTTAAAATTGTATTAATTTATCAGACAAATTGGGGACAAAATAAGCCTTGTTCCTTATTTTGGGGACTATCCCCGAAAATTATGGATGAATTGTGGACCTTATTCTAAGCGGAGATCTGAAAGGAAGTAATATTTATAAACAAAATTTTGTTGTTGTTCAGTCTTGATAATATTTTATTGTATCATGTCTATTTTAAAGGTTTTCATAATATCTATCAAAATTGACAGATTGACGTAAGAATACGTGAAAATAGATCTAGTAGCTTTTCCTACCTTGTCTGATAAGGTTCTTCCGATTAACATGTGACCGTATAGTGAGAATATTTTCTTTTCTCTTTAAAAAAAACCGGTATTGTCTACATGTCCGTGCAAGTATCCTTTGAGGAATGTACGATTAGGTTAAGATCCCGACCGGGTAAGTGCTCACCGCAGGTTGGTAATCGTGCGCATATTTCATTGCGTTCCCAGATAAATGAGCCTTTTTTTACTCCAGGGGTGACCAAACGTCAGTGGCCGCCAAACGGTTGAACATGAGCTACCGGTGAAAGTTTTGGTAGTTTGCACGAACTATCTATTTCACGCTTTTCAAAGTAGCTTATAATTTAAGAGTGTGGCCTAAAAGTTTTCAATATGCCTTCTCTTGTATCAAAGGAGAATTATCTTGTGCTGGTTCGTGTTGCACTCCAAGTGAGGCGGGAATCATAATTTTCAAATAAACGTGCACATCTGGGCTACATCACTCGTAGTCCAGTAGTACAAAGACTAGCCAGTACCAATGTACTGCTGCCCACGGAAAGCCTGAATGTACTAATCGTACATCCTTTAGATGGAGGCTCTTTCCATGTCCCGATGAGATGAGGTGATGGTGATAGTATGAGGGTGTGTGAGACCAGTGGAAACACTTAAACCTAACTAACAAAACGCTGGTGATCGTTGGGGGGATTCCCCTTATGGGGAAAATACCCAAGGTACCAGCCGGGAATCGAACACTGGACCTCTAGAGTAGTAGCCAGGTGTACTGACCACTAAACCATGGGGTTACTAAAGATTATGAAAAAACCATGATAAAAGTAGGCTCGCAGTTTAACATTTTGATAACTACAAATGAATGGGAGTGAAAAGTTATTAATTACAATTTAAAAAAATTGTTGATGAAAGTGAGTTTCATTTTTGTTGTAAGCTTCACAGCATGTTTAAAAAATGTATAGAATTATTTGATAAAGATGGGAAATTGAAATTCTAAATTCCTTAAATACTATGACATTTGAGAAATTAGAGATTAGTGAAAATCTTATAAAAAGTAACTGGAACACAAGTGAAAAGTCGCATTACTTACACTTTCTAGGACAAGTGCTATACCTCCAACCCTATTAGGACCCAGCAAATTAATTTAAATATTACAGAAACGACTTTTAACCGTAATCTAAAGTGCTTTAGAAAAGTTTCATCTTTGCCTAAGAGATGGCAGCACTAATTCAATATGAGTCAAAATTTGACTTTACTTTTTTTTCCTGTACCCTTTAACAATAAGACTGTTGACTTCAAATAACAATTTTAAGAAATTGGCAGAAGGAATTAAATAGACTTGTGTAGTTGGGAGAGTAACAAAATCACAAAAAAATATAAAAGATTTTATCAATATAATTATTTTACGAAAAAATGTTATCTTTGCTGTTTATAAAATATTATTATCCATGAGAGCAATATTATTTTTATATGTCTTCCATCCATAACTTCTTGTTTTCTTCTGGACATGTTATCCTTCCCTGCTTGCTTATCATCTGATCTTATATCACATCCCAATTCTTCTCCACCTTAAGATGGGATATAGAATATGTGATAAAAGGGCAATGTTTTCGCAATTTTAAAATAAAAACAGGTTTTGATCAAAATAAATAAAATAGTTCTCCAATAGAAACAAAGAGTTAAATTTTCTTCACGTGTTAAATATCTGTAAAAGGTGTCCTTGAATTTAAATACAACTTTTTCTCTCCGTTTAAAAAGTTTCTCGTCTATTACTGCTATGGCCTTGACAGATATTCAACAACTGTTTTCACCATGTGGATATAATTAAGATTTAGGTTTCTACTAAAGCAACATTTTATTTATTTTGGTCGAACAATTGTTTTGCTATAAAAACTGAATAAACAGTGTCCCTTTCTCGCGTCTCTTTCCATCCCGCCTCTGATTGTGATCCTGTACTCACGACGTAGTCCCAGGCTTGCCAAGCCCTGTCACCAAATGTGGTCTTCCCAGAGCACCACTGGCGGCGTCATAGGAAGTTCACGGTTGGAGTAAGAGACGTTAACAAGTGTAAAACCACGGTCGTGTCTTCCTGAACACGAGAAATGACTTAGAAGAACAAGATATCGGCCGGTGTTCTTGATGGGTCGCCGTGCGTGAAGTTTGGAGACTTCAACGCACGAGTAGGGAAGAACCTTTTGGTTGGTTTTCCTAGCTTTTTCTTTTTTTTTAGTATCACGTCTTCCTACCAGTTCGAGCTATATACACTTACTTACTGATTACGGTAACAGTTTAAGTATTAGTAATGTTGAATTCGAAGGGAGTGTACCAGCATTTGCGTGGAGGAGGAGTGGAAAATTATCTTGGAAAAATCCTTCTCGGTACACCCGACAGATATTCAAACCGTCATCCCATCATTGGCAGTCTATTATATTGGGGGAACAACTCCTTCGTGTGGCCGCCAAATCGGGAAATTACTGGATTCTTGTCAAATTAATTCAAGTGACTTGAACGTGAGACTGCCGATTATTGGGAGGGGGTAGCTCTTACTTCTAGAGCAGATATTTGTAAATTAACATTATATTTATCAGAATACAAGAGCTTATTATTTGTTAAAGGCTTTTGATTTCATCTTACATTCATAAAGTAAGTGTTTGATTTAGTCGTGTGCATTTATTACAAGCTTTTGTTCACATTTTTAGGTCATTTAAAATGATATGAAGTAATTTTTTGATAATTTTAGATCATCTAGATCCGGGTCCTGCTCATGAGCATATTAGAATTAAATGAGAAACATTTTTAGTGAAGAAAAAAGGTGTCATCAAATTTCTTCAGGACACCCTTGCCAGATATTCAACAACTGTTGAGATCCCCATGTGAAAAAAAACAACTTTATGTTCGTACTGGAGAATTATTTAATTTATATTGACCAAAATATTGGTTGATATAAAATCTGCAAGGACACTGATCTTAACTCGCGTTACTTACTCTCACACATTAAGACCTTTTATTTTAGAGACTCGGAACAGTATTTGATGAAACCGGAAACTCTATCATAATATCGTCCACACATTCAACATTTAGCATAAATTATATAATTTTTATACCTTATTGATCAGGGATGGCAAGTCTATGGCGCGCGTGTCCCCTGGTGGAACATAAACGGATATGCCATTCAATGTCATGTCATAATGAACCCAATGAAGTCACCGGTTATAAATCGTTTTGGGTCTTACATATACATCTCTACTGGTGTTGAACACAAGTGATAAACCGAACAGCAATATCTTGGACAGAAAAATACACCAACAAGTTTCAAACTAATGTGGAAAAGATCGGGCAAGTTTTTAATTTCAATTATACGCAAATTTATTATTTTTTATTTATTTTTTCTGAAGGTGCTTCTTTCAATGTTTTTACTTTGAGTTATTGAAATTAATATTATCTAAGACAACCCACATTTAATAATATATCTTGCTTTAAAATGTAGGCTTAGGTGTTATCAAAATATCTACAATTTGATTCAAGTTACTCATAACACTTCATAATATTCAACGAGTTTCGATTTTTAAATTATCATTAAACAAAAGCAAAAGGTTGCACACTGGAACGTTTCAAAATTCAGCTCGTCCTTAAGTGGCACACTGGTTGGAAATGTTTCACCATTACCATTATATATTAATAATTTAATATTAATGATACAAAGCGTTCACCACACCTTACTACCCGTCCGGGCTATCCACACACTTGCATTGATGGAGTAGGGATGAAAAAAAGTAGAATTGAAAGTTCAACCACCTCTAAATTTCCCGGAAATCCATTCTATATCGAGCCTGACGCCCTATACCACGTTTCCACTGGTGAATGTGAGACAGAGTGTGTGGGAGGGAGGGGGAAGAGGAATTCCACCTCCGTCTCCCTAACCTGACCTTTCTGACGCAGCATTTAGTTTCGACCTGTGACGTCACAATAGTTGTCAGTGACGTAAGAGTGATAAGGGTTTGGACATAGAGGAAAAAAACACCATAGAAAGGAAATTAGTGGTTAAAATATAAAGAAACCTTTTCTATGTGGTTTTTCCACTGAGATTCAATTTTAGATTTGTCGAGTGACCGCTTCGAACTCAAGCGTTTCAACCTTTGGTTTCCCAGGGGTAGAGGAGATGCGGGTATTATGGAATAGTCGGGCAATACGGAATACCACTGTTTCTCATGTGTTATGTGTCACAATCTATCGTTAACTATTTCAACTATTACAGAAAACAATTTGAGCAGCTAGTGACGCCCTCACTTCAACAGATCAACTGATTGTTTTGTGAGAGACGATTGATTGTTTGTTTTGGCTGTCAAAAAAACTTTTGCAAGCTAGTGTTTATCATGCTATATTTCTTTACTCTACTGTTTTTATTAATTTTAATCAAATCATTAGGTTAGGGCTCACACTCATGGTTATCTTTAAGTTAAAACATTATTTTACTGTAATTTTACTATAACCAAACAGATTTTTTTTTTTACAAAATGGCAAGTCGGACAGTAAGGAATACTACTATTCCATAATGGCCGCACATTTTTCAAATATTTGGTAAATGACCTATTTTGTTAACTTAAGCTTAAACATTTTTCCTAACACCTAAGAAATCTATTAATAGAACAATGTAACCTGATACAATATTTTAGTCTATTATATTTTAATAATTCGTCATTAATACTGATTTATTAATTAGTTATGTTTTATTATAATAAGTTATATTTTTTCAATAACTCATTATTATTACTGTTTTAATGTTTTACACATAATATTTTCAGGTTTTTTTTACACTTTCATACGAAAAATTTGTTAGTTTTAATAAATATAGTTAATTTTTAATATAAAATGTGTAGTATCCCATATTGACCTCCCTATTCCATATTGCCCTCAATTGTTCCATATCTCTTTTAAGTGCTCTTACAGGACATTAAAAGTTATTAATTTTGCTCTAAGCACTAAAAATAGTTGAAACATATTAATGATATGTTTAATATGGAACTCAATGACAAAATGTGAAAATACACTTTGATATTATTGAAAAAGTAAATAGATTCCATATTACCTGCACTTCCTCTACTTTATACAGGCGTTTCGTGTCACGCGTTCTCTAAATACACAGTAGACAATGAGTGCTTATATGCTCTGTCGCGCGTTAAAAATGACGCGTGACGATCTAAGATACATTAGATTCAATGAGGCATTTTATACAGGCGTCAGCTTTTGTGTTGCCGTGTTGGTGAGACTGCAGGGCAGTCAACCTCTAAGTCGCTTGTGTTGGAACCTCAGAGCCCTTTCGTGCCTTACGACACACGATGGCAAAAGCCGTCGCGTTTTGTAAAACATACCGTCGTGTCCTAGAGAACGCCAGCAGCAAAAGTCGCGCGAAATATTCTAAGTATATGACATATTTTGGGTCCATTTATGCCGTTTGTCTGCTATCCGTTGTCTAGACATCAGAGCTGCCAATCCCTGGCTAGTAAAGAATATTGGTCTGGTTGCCTGGAAGTTTACAATTAGGAGGATTGTGTCAATTGAATAATTTATATTTTTATAATTTTTATAAAAAAATTAATAATTTGGATACTGGACGTTTTAAAGATGAGGACAAGAAAAATAAAGCAATTTGAGATTCATAATCGGAGGAGTATGAAACCAGAAATATAAAGAAAAGTCAATGGATGCAAAGAAGTGTATTATGTGTTTTACCATTCAAAAATAGCTTTTAAATACTTGTCTTTGTCGTCTCTTTTTTTTTTAGAGGTTACGAAATGCTCTATCTTCAAATCTTGCACAGTTGATGGGATGAACATTCAATTGTCTTTCCCCTTTTTTCAATGTAAGGTGACAATACGCCAAAAAGATGACGCGCGGATACATCTTACACTCCCCAACACAAAGGCAATGGCAGAACTGATACGATTTATCCTCCCCCACTACTATTCTTTTAGATGGGAGGCAAATTCTGCGGGCATAAAATGAACCTACAAAACACACGACACAAAACGCGTGCATAAAAGCAGCCTCATTGTCTCTCAGTACCAGTGTCAGTGTTCTTCTGTATCAGGTAGTGAGTTTGTTTCTCATTTGTGATTGGCTATTTATTGTCTTCTGCTTTATTTGTTCCTGAAATCGCAACAATATGAGGAAGATAACGCCCCACTCCCTCACGAGTGGTAGAAAAGAGAGATCGAAAGCCCTGGGCTCTGTTTTTCATTTCCTCCCACCTTTTTCACGGCGCACGACATAAGTTGATTGTATGATAGCAAACACGTCATTTGGCTCAGAATTAATAATGCCGAAACAGATTTGACACATCTGATGAGATATATTATACCAAAATGACAGAAAAATTTTTTGCGCGAGCCGCGAGCAATTCTCCTCTTAAGAGTAAACAGCTTTGTGAGGACTCTGGCAAGATACTCGTCAACAAACTCACGCGACAAGTGTAACTGTAGTCTTAGAAGCATCATGTTACTATGGCAAAAAGTTTAAAATAGTGTTGCCAAGATTTACCTTCATTTTCATTCATTCATTGTTGCTAAAATACAAGGTTGCCTTGGTCCATCAAGCACTTGCTAAAATAGAGTACAATCTATTAATGGAAATCAAACTAGAATTATTCATGAATGAATTGATGTTTAAAAATGATGTACTGCAAAAGTAAAAGGAATTTCTACGTTCAAAGATTAAGTTTGATCATTTAGTTAGAAGTAAATTCTTCAAAAATTCGTCGATTTCAAAGTGAAATTTATTTTTTGAGGAGAAAGAAAAGAAACAGTAAAACTTGTGTAGTCAAACTACGAGAGAAATAACCGAAACCTTTTGCACGTGGCCAAAAATTTAAATAAAATGTACCCACGTGTTAGAATTCGGAAGTATCGTTGCCGGTTAATGAAGGAGAACTACAACTTTCCACCAAAACTAGGCTTTGTAATGGATGTTTTTGTGGCGCGGAAAAGATGTAGTCTATCTGAAGGTAGGTTCGTTTGTCAGCGCTGCTCTGCGGCGACTCGTCAGAACCCGGTTTTCATTGTTCTGTGCTGGACTGAGCTTTTACCTAGCGTTCATCCTCTCCATACGTATCATTCCTCTATGGTTTGGATGTCTTCCTCCGACCCCTTCACTTCTTCATGACATTAATTCACCCCCTTGTCACACTCCTCTTTCTTACCTAGTGCTCTCGAAAATTATGATTTTATTTTTCTGACAACCGCTTGTGGTAAATTGACGAACAGATAAAGACACATCTTATTCCTGGTCGGACACTATCTGGGTTCCCATCTCTTCAGTTGGACAAGTCTCAAGTGTTTACTAGAAAGGAAGTGTCACCTTTTTTTTCTTTTTCTACGAGCTGTTGTAAAAAACATATATTTTCAAATAATAGAAGCAAAAATGTTTCCTCTTTATTATTATTATTATAATTATTATTATTATTAGCACCATGTCTTACTACCCACCCGGTTTATCCGCATACCTAGGCAGTAATGGGATAGTTACAAGACTCGTTCAGGTGGCCGCATGGTCTAAGTCGCTACATTCTCACCATAGACTAGATTACCTATGACGTGGGGATATCTTGGTTTGAATCTCGTTCCGGTGTATTGAGGGTGGTTTCCCATTCTCTCTTTCTCTCCCCACACAAATGTGGGTACACCTCCTCCAAATTAAACCTTCCTCATCACTAACCAATTATCGTAATTAGCAAATACAGCCCAAATGGGTAGTAAAACGCGGTGCCATAAGAACAAAAGATAGGAACGAGAAAGGTTTTATTTAGATGGAATATAGATACATTTGCGTGGAGAGATAGTTGGGAAACATTTGGGGGGAAGGGGGGACGCAACACACTCGGGTGAGGATCAAATCCTGACCTCCCCTTTACCAATGAAACAGATTATATGAGCCTGACATTTAGACCACGTGCCTAACGTTTAAATTTATGGTTCAAGTTAGTGAGTTACTTATTCTATAGAAGATTTTTTTAGTGTCACGTCTTACCATCCGTCCAAATTATAAGCCTATGTACTAGGCCTAATTAAGTTAGTGGTCTTAGGGACGAGGAAGAGGAAGTGGACCCACATATGCATGGAGGGAGAGTGGAGAACCAATTTGGAAAAAACTACCTTCAATACGCCCGACCGAGATTAAAGCCCCAATCTCCCTGTCATCGACAGTTTAATCCACAGCAAGAGTAGCGCCTTAGACCATGCGGCCACCAAAGAGTTTTCCATAGAAGTTATTATTATAATGATACTTATTAAATAATTAAAATATAGGATATTAAGGTGACCTGGTGGTCTAGGGGTAAGGTGTCGTACTTCTGTGCTGGGGGTCCAGGGTTCAATCCTAGGTCCCGGCACAGATTTATCTGATTACCAAACACTTCCCTTACCTCTGACAAGACGTGTATTAATCACAACTTGTGAATGTGTGGAATACCAGCCCTCCGCCGTGGTTCGGATTCCACGTTAAACTGTAGGTCCTTCATTTTATCTCACGATCACCCTACCATTACACATTAGTGTAAGTGCGTATAACCCGAACGGGTAGTAAGACGTGGTGCTAATAATAATAATAATATAGGATATTAAACATTATTATAATCCAAACCACTTCAGTAGTTTAAGGCCACATGTGGCCCGATCCATCATTCCATTCGTCTAGCAGACCTTTTGATGGACAAACACTTGGGCAATTCAGCTCGATTTGCCTTGCTATGAACAGTGTAGAAATAAACTACTATTACATTTAGGACTAGCATAATAAAAAGTTGGTAGCTATTTTGGAAAATCTAGCAAGTGAGGTTGGTATACCAATAATTTACTCCTTACTCACTAGAGATTGATTCCCAAACATTGTTAAGCCATTAATGGAAAAACACCTTCAAAGCACCTATCTGGTGTTTGAACCCCGATCTCACCATAACTAACAACACAAACTCAACTAGACCCACGTTAGTCTACGTTTCTAGTGATGTGGGTCTGATATCTGTGCTTAGAGGGTGTGTTTTAAGGTATAGTACATTCACGGTCTTAGTTTACTTGGATGACAGCTCAACAAGTTACTAGATATAGTCCCTAATGTAACCCTACGCCAACAGCTGACATCTGTCACTTTGAATAATTTTAATGAAATCATATGCTAATGTGTGAATGTGATAGTTAACCACCGTAATTTAAGCCAATATTATTTATATATTTATTTGAGGTCGGACACAAAACGGATTTATCGTTTTATTCCACTTAAAAAATATATTATTAACAGCACTTTCACAAAAGGTCTAACGAACCTATCTTCGAAATGGCGACCGTCGAATTTAAACCATGTGGTTGAACATGATGGGAACAAGCTATTTACAATGATGCACCCACGCAGAGGATGAAAATATTTCATTCAGTTAGATATTTCAAAACACGATAAAATAATCATAAAATAATTTATTTTAAATACACTAAATGACAAGTATTTTCTCTTTTACAAGTAAATACGATGCATGTATTAAAATGTATTAGTGTTAGCACTATATTACACATCAAAGATAACATTCCGAAACGGAGAATAAGTACTTTTAATTATGTTTAAAATATGGTTTCGAATTGGATAAAGAGAAATTATTAAAATTAATGAAATAATATGAGAAAACTTAAGTATACGTTATTTTTAATGTAAAATAAAACACGTAATTAAGAAATTTAACATTTATAACAAAACAATGATCTTTTACAAGTGTTGGCAACCCAAAAACTAAACATATTCTATATATTTCTAAACTGTCATCCTGGTAAAAACCTATCATGAACAGACTCTAGGGTGCAAGGAGGCGCCAGTTATGGGAAGTGTTTTTACAGTTCTGATAGCAAAACATTTTTGGCCAAAATAAATAAAATGTTGCTTCAGTAGAAACGTAGAGTTTAATTGTCTTCACATAGTGATATCAACAATTGTTGAATATCTGTCATAAGCATAGTCGCATTAGATGATAAACTTTTTAAATGAAGAGAAAAAGTTGTCATTAAATTCCAGAACATCCTTGAAAGATATTCAAGAACTGATGATATCACCATGTGAAGAAAATTAAACTAAACGTTGCTACTGAAGCAATATTTGATTTATTTTGAGCAAAGAAATGTTTTGATATAAGAACTGAAAGCTCACTGGTATTTTTCTCGTCCTCTTACACCTCAGCTCAATGCCATCGTATATATTTACAAATTATGCATACAGGGGATCCTCAAAATTACTCAATGAAACTTTGGATTAATATTTAGTACAAATACAATAATTTAGAATCCAAACGAATAGTTTTAATTTAGTATAAGGTAGTTGCGGTAGCCCAAATTAGACCAGCCCACCGGGATCTCTCTCCAATGTCTCAGTCTAACCCTAGTAATTACCCCTCACTCCTTCTCACTTAGTACGCCCCAAAACATTCTCTACTCGGTTAATGAGTATAACGTGGGAGTAGACAGGCAGTGAGCCTTTCAATAAACGAACCTTACATTAAAAAACCCTAACATCTGTCAAACAAACCGTGAAATATCCCAACATTTTAAAATAAACTGTGAAAATAACCTGACAACAACCTCTTTCTGTGACTTATAAAACCTTCCCACACATTATTTGTGTACAAACTGTCCCTAGTTTGAGAGAGAGAGAGAGAGAGAGAGAGAGAGAGAGAGAACGTGAAAGAGAAAAGATTAGCCTAAAAGGGTTTGCACATGACTGATGAAAGCACTATAGAGGCGCTAAAGTCCTGCATAAATGAGTTTTTTTTAAAGAACTTAGCTATACTGAAAATAAAATGGCAATCCCTACGAAATTAGCCACCAAGGAAGTTACTCTAAAAACTAGGACGCGTAAAGTTACTACAGTAAATATATTTTTTAATGATTTTGGTAATAGTTTTTATTTTTAGCACAATGTATTACTACCCGTTCGGGCTATACGCTTATTTACTAATAACGATAATGATTAGGTAGAAGTGTACACTTGGAATGAGAGTGGAGAAATATTTTTTCTTAGTACACCTGACCGAGAGTCGAACCTTGATCTCCCCATCATTGGCAGTCTAGTCTACTGTGAGAGTAGCGCGTTAGACAACGCGTCTGCCGAAGCAGGTTTTTGGCAATTGTTAAATGTTACCATATAAATAATGGTATTATCCATCTATTAGCTTCCCTTCTTCTTTGCATAAAAATTGAGTTATTACCTAAAACTATTTAAATATTTTAAACTGATTAATAGACACTCTTGCATATACATTTCACCAAAGAGAATAAACTAAATAATATACGCATATTGAAGGAAAATTACATCTCTGTTCAAGAAAGAGCTCATTCAATACTCAGAACTCAATTTAAAACATATAACTATCAATATTTAATAAAATATTGCTTTTATAGAAACATATTTCAAACAAAGGTGTTTTATATTTAATAGTACAACAATTTTGATGTGATAAATTATTTAGTATCTCAAATGCTTGCGGATATATGACCAAAGTTTTACATTTCCACCATGGGTAAATGAGAGCTGACATTTTGTTTGTAATGTTATTAGAATGTAATTTGAGAAAAATTACTTTTACTTTATTCACCCTCAAGTAAACTATGTAATCTTTAATTTTAAAATCATATAATACCAAAAACCCTTTCTTGGTAGCCTTATTGAAACTTGTGATACCAAACTTGAGTTTGATAGGTAAAATGTTTTTGGGTATAGTCCCAGTAACAGACAGACAGACAGACTGGCGGCACTGTAAACAGTTCAGGGAGTCATGAAACGTAGACATCCATCAAATTCTTGTGCTCAAATTTGTTGACCATCACAATTATTTCTATTCCCGAGGTGTGCGAGAAAATGAAATTGTTTTTAGAGGATCTAAGCTTTTAAGGAAACCAACTATTTGAAATTTAATATCCTCACACTGTGGTATTTCTGATGGGATGGCAGTTCTTAATCTTCAAAACCATTAAAATAATCCTCAATTATACAGGATGAGGCTGGAACAATTAGATGATTATTAGCTTAAAAATAAACACTTTAATTGAAATTATATATATATACATTAGCTAAATAAAAGCAAACTACATACCACACCTTTTTCACTTTTTGAGGATAATGTGACTCAGGTGAGCTCCACCGGACGTCAGACAAACCTCAGCACGTTGGTCATCACTTTCCTCAACATAGCTCGTCTAGTTGTTTCCAACCCACCCTGTATAATGACGTGATACCAGAGTAAGACGATATAGTGTACATTATAGAGTAAAGTTACAGAATATGGAATACTTTTTGAGCTCTGTGATGCAATTTGTGTTGATATGAATTAATTTATTCAAAATTAAACATGGCATTGATTATTATGTTTTGAATAACGAAACATTTTTTTATTACAACTATACAAGAATAAATATGTTAACTATGTGATTAGTTAACTTTATCCTAGTATCCCATATTGGCCACACTATGGCCCTAATCTGGAATGGCATTGTAGAAATCTATTGGCAGATTTAAAAAATAACATGTATTTCAAATGAAAAATATTAATCAAACCATTTAAATTTGCTTTAAAACATTGTAAATCAATAAATTATTTAGAACATTTATAACAAGCAAAATATTTATATGATCTCCGACACAATTTTTATGAACTCAGTTTTTACATTTACATTACCTGAACTTTTGCTATTCTTGTTAAAGGGATTACTAGTATTATTGGCAGTAGCTAATTGTTTTGCCAACCTCCTAATGTCCCCTACAGATAGACCAAAGTATTTTCACTCCATTTTCGAATAGTGGTTTTCCAACCGCATGTCTAGATTTGGAGGAAGTGTTGGCCAAAAGGTATTGACACAACGTCTTAAGTTCTAGGTGTTGAATCAGATTTCAACAGCTTACCCAGGCGAAACAATGTTCCTCTTAGAAACTGGTAATTTGGTAGGTCTGTTGGGCTTTTAGAAAGCCCTTTTCTTTGGATTAATTAGCTAATATAGCAGCTCTCATATTGGCATCCTCCCAAGGACGTATTTTACTTTGAGAAGTCATCTAAGAGAATAACTAAACTATAGTATATGTAAGTGCACTCTTATAATTAGGCAAAAGCTTGCTGAAGAAATGACTTAACAATAATTTAATAACAATGATGGATTAAAAAGAAAAAAACAATTAGTTAAGTGAATTTTAAATGCGATCCAAATATGAAATACTCAATATTTGGCACACAGCAGTACTCAATACTAAAGAGATCAATGCCAATTTGTTGTTCATTATTTATAAATACACACATACACTCTAGGCTGTTTTAAATGTTAGCTTGCAAATAAACATCTTGTATTGTTAAGTCAAAATAAAATAATCAAGAATAAAACTTATCACGTAGCTACAATAATCACTTCTAAGAGTTTTGGTGTAAAAAAAATGTTTCCGAAAGAAAACAATATTCACTATAACAACCACCACGAACACTTTTTGAAAATTGTTCGAAGCTATGCTCATTTGTGGCCAAATTATCAAAAAGATTTGGTCGCAACCAACAGATTTAAGCATTATGCAGAGAAAATAGAGCCCTATTCCACATTAGGAACGTATTGAATACATGGGCACCTTACTCTGCCTGCAATTTGTTCTCATCACTCTGTAATCAGGTATCAACGAAGATGTGAGGTATTCAGAGTGAAGCCTGGATATAATTGGCCAAATGAAGATTTAACGGTTGAGAATACACAAAACAATAGTTTCACCAGTTGTTCTTTACTGTTGTTAAATATGTTATCTCGCCTTACAGAAAGAGATGAAATTTTGGGGCTAGAAAACAAATTAATTTGGAAAATATTTAGCTCAAAAAAGATTAAAATAATTGAGAATGGAGGAGGTTGTATAATTATGAGGTACATACCCTGTACTCATTACCAGAAAAGGTATGAAGATCATGGATATTGGAGGAGATGGATAGAGCGAGCTTTAGATAGGAATAGGTGGTATAATTTTGTAAGTGCAGAAGAGAGCTGTCTAGTTCCTAATTACATGGAGTAGGGATGTCGTAAGTTAAAGCACCAGCCACATATCTACGAATCTGCCTGAGTTGAGTTTATATGAGAAATTAAAAAAGTGTCTAAGTGTATGGGACATTGTATGAAGGCGGCTCGTCGTACCAAACGACAGTCCTCTGAAAACCATCAAGCGTCGGTGGTGAGGGGTGAAAGCTACTAGAGACATCCCATTACATCGCGCCTGGCACGCGTGTCTGGGCTCCAAAAGAGGTTTTGTCGTCAAAACATTGGTTAGAAAAAAATTGTAGGGTGAGAAAAGGGCTTNGGCGGACACTTCTACTACAACCACCACCTGGCGCTAAGCTATCACAGGAGGGCTAATGGACCCAACAGACAAGACAGGAGAAACATCTCCAGATGAAGGGGAGGGGTTAGGACAGACAGTTAGACATATGGACAAGCCTTCCTCCTGCAACCAGATAAAGACGCGAGACGCTCAAACATTCTTTCTTCTGGAGCCTTATTTTCTTAAGACTCAGAAACTTTGACGTCAATAAAGTGATCCTCCTAACAGTGGTCCTTCGCGCTCATATCGGACTCTCTCCCTCTCTGTCTTGATGGTGTCGGACGCTGAGTGCATACGTCCGGTGTGCGATATCGGAAACCAAAATATATCACTCTCTACTCACTTGAGAGGGAGACAAACGTATCCTGCAGATAACTCTTACATAACTCTTCAGACAGCTGTCGATCTTTTGAAGGGCAGCCATTGTTTAAAGGTACCTAAAACCCACCTTGGTCGAATAGTCTAAGGTGTAAATGATAAAGACGCGAGAAAAAGGTAAGGGTTTTTTCAGTTTTTATCGCAAACAATTTTTTTCAGGCAAAATAAATCAAATTCCTAGTAGCAACATATTTTAATACCCACTTCGGTGGCCCCCCCGGTCTAACGCGCTACTCTAGCAATAGACTAGACTGCCTACGATGGGTAGATCGAGGTTCGAATCTCGGTCAAGGGTAGTGTGGTTGGTTTTTCCTAACTGCTTTTCCACGTTCCCCCTCCATGAAAATGCGAGTACACTGCCTATAAATATAACCTCCCTACTCTTTAACATTGATAGCGTAATTAATACATAGACACATAATTAAAATGGGTAGTAAGACGAGGTGCCAAAAACCCCAACTTAGTTTAACTTTTCTACACAAATTAAACTCAACAGTTCTTGAATATCATGAATATATATAAGCATTTTATGAGAAACTTTAAATTCAAATTCAAATTATAGGCCACCCTTGACATATATTAAAGAACTGTTGATATCAACATGTGAAGAAAATTAATTTACATGTTTCTGCTGGAGACATATTTTATTTATTTTGACCAAAACACCTTTTTAGTGTTAAAATGCAAACATAGTGATCATCCACTACCATCCCAGCTCAAGAGCGTGTATCACATGCCAATACACTCTGTATCACAGTTGGATAGTAATCGTAGACTTACACCAACACTATTGTGCACGTGGATCATCTCTGATTAAACACTAAGGGAGATAAAGATTTAATAAACGTTCCTAATGCTGAACATGGTTGAAATATTAAATAACATTAGGATGAAAGCTACATTGAAAAGGCCGATTGTGAGTAAATTTTTATAATGGTTTCACAGATAAGCATTGTGCACAAATCTTCATTCTGTCATATTAACAAGAAACTTTGTCGCTTTGTCCCCCATCGTCACCGCGGAAAATGTCGAGTAATCGTTTGAATACGAATGTACTGCACACCTTTCTGGAAGATCGTACGTCTTTTATTTTCCCTTTTACTCCCACACCTTGCGCGAGCCGGGAGCTGAGTTGGGCCTGATATGATGCATTGGACCATCACCATTTTGTTGCACTATTTTAGTAAGTGCATAGTTATATAAATAGTGATTCAATGATTTCAAATCATGTAAGGGGACAAACTTGCTATTTTATGGTTTTCCCATATCATTGTAAGGGCAAATTATTTAATGTAGGCTTGTGGGGATGAAATATTGATCATCAAGATATTCATCTGAGGAGTAAACATTGAAATTTTTGTAGTATATTACAGGCAAATAATAATATTTAATTTACTTACAAGAGGTTTAAAAGTGGTAAAATTACATAATTATTTATTCTTGTGTATAAATACTGTTCTTTTAAGAAACCAATCATTTGTTTTTATCTTATTTTATAGTACATAATGTCTTTATTTAGAATTAATTTTGTTTTTTTAATCTAATTTTACTCGTTATTTTTTATTAATCGGACCGTATTGATGGTTGCAAAATTATAAATGAAATGTATATTTCATGATTTTTTTGTCTAGACTGTACCGATCATAGAAACATTTCCGACTAGCAAAACACTTTAAATGGACACGGGAAGAAAGTAAAGGGTTAAAATGTCCCTCTACTTTTGTGGACCTGATTTACAGTAGGCCTATATCAGGAGCTTAAAAGATGGTGCATGAAAGTGCACCATTACAATGATCATTCGTACTGGTTTTAGAGGTGATGTCATGTTATCGTACATTACCGGTGGTTACCCGAGGGTACTGTTTTTACAACTAAGTAATTCCAAAATTCCTTCCTTTTAACGTCCGAGAAGATAATAAATAGTTCGAACTGAGCAGTGCTGGCGCAAGTAATATAACCCAGAAAAAGGTGTATCCTTGTTCGTGCGCTCTTATTGGCCTTTATTTGTTTTCTTTGTCCCCGATTGTCTCTCTTAGTATGTGATTGTTGTGACGGGGTGGTTTCAATTAGTGTTTAATTAAAAATAAAACCTATTATTATTATTATTATTATTATTATTAGCACCGCGTCTTACTACTCGTCCGGGTTATACGCACTTACTCTAATGTGTAATGGTAGGGTGATTGTGAGATGAAATGGAGGACCTACAGTTTAACGTGGAATACGAACCACGGTGGAGAGCCTGGCATTCCCCACATTCACAAGTTGTGATTAATACACGTCTTGTCAGAGGTCAGGGAAAGGTTTGGTAATCAGATAAATCTGTGCCGGGACCGAGGATTGAACCCCGGACTCCCAACACAGAATCTGATACTTTACCCATAGAACACCAGGTCACATAAACCTAGTAGACCAAAGTGTTCTGAGATGGGCCAACCAAACAAAAAATGTTATTTTGATACTTCTTTGCAAACAGAGTATTCTTTCATAAAAACAAATACAATTACAACCCACAATTGTTATTTCTGACGTTTGTAGAGGTGTATTTGACCTAAGTAATAGTGGTCGCACTGGTATTGAGATACATTTGAAGCAACGCAAAACACTTACTAGCAGTAAATGTTGCCACATCAAATAATTCGTTAAGCAGGTTATTTAAAAAAAAACTTCTGAAAATGTTATTTGATTTGCCAAAGAGGAACTTTCGCATATCACGCAGTTAAACATATGCCAAAATGTCGTTCCTTTGAATGTTCTTCGTAGGTGGTGTCAGGTATGTTTGACTCGCAGGCCTCCTCAGCCCGTATTAAGATGATTCTTCATATCACCGCAATATTAAGTTAGATTATTTAAATGTACGTTACTTGAACTCTACCCAGGGATCAAGAGTTAAGCTTCTGGAACTGAAACTCCTTTCTGGTGAAACATCTGAACATCTGTACAGTGATGTTTTCTAGACCTTGTTTTCATTTCCTGTAGTGGGGGAAAATGTGTTGGTCTTACAGCAGATAATATCAACACTAATTTTAAAGCCCTGATTGAACGGGGGGAAAACCCACCAACTCTCGTGCAATATCTGTATTTGGTGTAGGCTGTGCTATACACTTGATAGACAAGCTCATTCAGAATGTAACAGACTTGTTACCGAGTGATATTAAAGTAGTTCTTGTCAAGATATACAAACATTTTATTTCTGCACTGTCGGTCCAAGTGGCTTAAAAACGTTTAGTGAGTTTGTAGGAATGGAATTCATGAGGGTATATTTTTCAAAAATTCTACTCCTCCGTTTGTTTCCTGTGGCTAATGTATTAATATTTGAAGGAGTATTTCCTCCTTAGCTCAGTTGGTAGCGTGTCCGTCTACTGAGATAAGGATCCCGAGTTTGATTTCAGGCATGGACAAAAATTGATCATTGGAGAAATATGGATTTACCCTTTCACAGTGATGAATTAATGGTCTGGGACTGAATGTTGTGCCTGTCCTAGCCAGCCGGTAATATATGGGTTGCATAAAAAACTGGCCCAGGCCACAGGATGGAAACAGTGATGGATGTAAAATAAGTATTTCCTACTTCTTTTTCTGGCCCAATAATATTTAAAAAATTGCTTAAAAGCCCTGTGGTTGAAGAATGGTTGTCATTTGTTCTCAATGTCAGCTTTCTATTTCGCGAGGTAATTTTAAATAGTGAAGATGATAATAAGTGTGCAACAGATTGCCGCATTAGAGTATTTTGAGAAATTTAAAAGCAGGTAAAATATTCTAAGTTATTCTCTCCAATGAAATTAAGAAGCTGTCCTAGCAGCATTGAAACATTCAGAGAGGTAAATTTCAGAAGTGATTGTTCTACAAAAGCTAAGGACTTCTACTCGGGTTGCGGAATAAAGGACTGCTAATATGCCACAGTTAACACTTTTTAATGTGTCAGATTACGTGAGAGGCTATACTTGAGAAAGGGTGTTTGTTGGCTTCATGTGTGGCTTTAAAATATGCCATTGGATTTATTATGGGTACATATGGTCTTATTGACGAAATTACAGGGTTAAAAAGACTTTCTAGCTCGGGGAAAAATGTCGGAATGGAATAAAGGTAAAACTACTACTAATATCAGGCGGGTGGAAGCATTTAATTTTATGATCAACATTCAACCTTTTAAAAAGCTAAAGTTGCTATGTGAATTTATTTTGGCCTGCCTGCCTGCCTCAAATGCTTCAGTTGGGAGACTTTTCAATAGTAAATAAATAAATACTGGGGGAGTGAAAAACCAAAATAAATATTGTAACATTATAGCCCCTACAATAATTTTGACTAAGCCGATATGGAAATGTTCTACTACCTAAAATATAAAGAAAATCTTCCAAAAGCTATTCATAGCTCAGATAAATAAAGATGGTATGAAAAAAAGCTTGCACGGGTAGTTCATAAACTGTTTTTTTCTCATGTATGTTTTATTTAATAATTTTTTTAAGTATATTATTTTGTCAAAGGTCATGTACACGTGATTAGGCCTATTTTTATTTTGTCAATTAAATTTTTTGACAAATTTTGTCAAAAAGATTTATGTTTCACTTTTTTGTTACATAGATAACTACGTTTCTCAAATATAGACCTATTTCTTTATATTACCTATTAGTTTTCCAGAGAAATTTTGCTTTTAATACTAGATATTAATAAAAATTCTTACTGAATTATAATTTGAAGTCATTAGCAAATGACTTAAGAATCTATTTATAATCAATAATGAAATTGGAAAAAATAATAATTTAAATATATTTATGTGTCTGAACAACAATTTTTTTCTTGGAATTAATAATTGTTTCTTGAAATGTATGATGAAACTAAAGCCCTTTTAAGTATTATTTGACTTTATGTAGGTCAGTGTTAACTAACATTAGCCATGAAACATTAATTTTAATAAATAATTTTGTGTTTCAACTATTTTTTCTTCGTCTATTATCTCTCTACTGATTCTACTCTACATCTCTCTTTTTATTATTTTCTTTTCGTAACCGGATATATACGAACAACATGGCCTCATGCCGTATGAGAGAAAAGTCGCATTTGTGATACATTTTAATGTAATAAATGCTTTTTCTAAAAAAAAATAAAGTTACAATACTCAAATAGCAACACTGTTGTTTGTTCATTCACGAAGGGCACATTTCAATTTGAGTGGTATTGTGTTTGAATCCTAACCTAGCCAAACCCTGTAGTTTATTATTGTACAGATTAAGGGCACTGTTTACAATACATGTTTGCGATGTTGCCACGTTACGTAACTTAGTTGTTTTTTCCCTGCGTGCTTTTAGTACAAGGTCTATGTGCGCCTTAGCTCCATATCTCAATGCTTTTTTGATACAAGGTCTAGGTGAGCTTTTGATCCATATCTTAGTGCTCTTTTGATACAAGGTCTAGGTGAACTTTTGATCCATATCTTAGTGATCTTTTGATACAAGGTCTAGGTGAGCTTTTGATCCATATCTTAGTGATCTTTTGATACAAGGTCTAGGTGAGCTTTTGATCCATATCTTAGTGCTCTTTTGATACAAGGTCTAGGTGAGCTTTTGATCCATATCTTAGTGCTCTTTTGATATAAGTTCTAGGTGAGCTTTTGATCCATATCTTAGTGATCTTTTGATACAAGGTCTAGGTGAGCTTTTGATCCATATATTAGTGCTCTTTTGATACAAGGTCTAGGTGAGTTTTTGATCCATATCTTAGTGCTCTTTTGATACAAGTTATAGGTGAGCTTTTGATCCATATCTTAGTGATCTTTTGATACAAGGTCTAGGTGAGCTTTTGATCCATATCTTAGTGCTCTTTTGATACAAGGTCTAGGTGAGCTTTTGAGACATATCTTAGTGCTCTTTTGATACAAGATTTAGGTGAGCTTTTGATCCATATCTTAGTGATCTTTTGATACAAGGTCTAGGTGAGCTTTTGATCCATACCTCTTGTGTGCTTTCGAGGCTCTCCGCTCAGTGGGATATCTTCCAGTGTCCTGATGGTCCATTTTACACTTTCAAATTAGTTCTGGTAAAATTTAAGTCAAATGGGGTAGTTTGTAAGGAGTATGAGAGTAAAGAAATATTTTCCAGACAACAAAAAATATCCTACACGCTATAAAGAGACTAAATCAAAAGCTGTTTCAGTGAAGAAGTTATATATATATATATAAAATACCATGAGTCGTCAAACAAGATCCCCCTCCCACCTAAAAAAAACCTAGAAATAAAAGGCACGTGGGAAAGATTGCTTATTGCATGCGAAGACTCCTCCCTTGAAACGGGCCGGACCAATCTTAAAGAGAGGGCCGCGGCCATCTTAAGAGGTCGGCGCCCACCGGTCGGATGTCTTCGCGGCAGCCAATCCAGGAACAGATTCCTGGAACAAAGAACTCATTGTTAGCCTCGGAACACATGGGATAATGTTTTTCAAACATCTTTTTTTATTAACACAGCGTCTTACTACCCTTTTGGGTCATACACATATGTATATTAATGTACTAATTGCGATAACGTGTTAAAGATAAGGCAGGTTGGATTTAGAGGAAGTGTATCCACATTAGAAGTTAGAATTTTTTTATCCCCGCTTCTTACTTCCTGTTCGGATTATATTTATATGTACTAATTATGCTGATGAGTTAGGGATTAGGAAGGTTGAATTTAGAGAATGAATACCTGCATTTGCGTGGAAGGCGAGTGCAAAACATTATTTTGGCTAAACCACCCTCGATACATCCGACTGGGATTCAAACACTAATCACCCTGTAGTCGGCAGTTTAGTTCAACATGAGAGTGACGCCTTAGACTATGCGGCGAATGAAGCAGGCATTAGACTTAGAGGTAAAGTGGAAAACCATATAGGAAAAAAAAAAATACAGTACACCGAATCAGGATTCGAACCCCGGTCTAACTTTTCATCGGCAGTCCAGTCTATTGCGAAAGTGAAGCCTCAGACGAGTGATCTCAAACTCAATCTAACTGAAGGACCAGATTCATTAATCCGGGTTGGGTTGCGGGCCACAGCCTAGGAACATGTTTTCTTAAATATAGTTTACACTTTGTTGTTTGTAGCACGTTTTACCACCCGTCTGGACTGTGCACATTTTTATCATACCAGTAGGTTAGTGATGAGTAATTAATAATTTAGAGGAAATGTAGCGCATTAGATTTAAGGGATTGTGCGGTACTATAAAGAAAAAAATAGCCCTTTCTACATCAGGCTGTACTCGCTTCAGTGGCCACGTGGTCAAACGCGCTGCTCTTGTAGTAGACTAAACTGCCAATGACGGGGAGATTGAGGTTCGAATCTCGGTCGGGTGTACTAAGGTTGGTTTGCAAAAAAAAACTCCATTATCTCTCCACGAAAATGCGGGTGTACTTCGTATAAATATAACCATCCTAATACTAAAAACCATTAGTGTGAGTAGTACATAAGTGTATAACCCAAATGGGTAGTAAAACGTGATGCTAAAAAAACATCAGGCTGTAATTCTAACCCTGACCTCCCTGAAATCAGCAGAATAGACCTGATGATCCTGACGTTTAATCCGTGTGTTCACCCATGTAAGTAGGCTATATTCTCTATTAATTTTATTATAATTGCTTCTTAATTGGACGCTTATATGTAGCTGACGATTTCCACACGGCCATCACAGACTGTGCCTTAAAAATGAGTTAGGAATGACCTTGGGTACTGGATAGCTAAGTGGTAAGAGCATTTATGTACCAAGCCAAGAGTCCACGATTTGATTCCCGTGTCCATGTGTCATTTTTCAATTTAAAGACTATATTTAGATGTTGCTATAACCGTATCTAGACACTATAATATCTTGTGGGGCGGGGGCGGGGGTGTTCAACTATTACGTAATTATATTCTTGGCCATTTTTGACCCCCTTCTCCCTTTGAAATTAAAACTTACGCTATATTTGTCGACTGTTTTGTAATTTTTTCACAAACATAAACTTGATATTTTATGCAATGTATAAGTTTCTGTTAATTATTTACGTATATGGTAAATTAATGGTTCTGAATAATTAACAATAAATCTATTACCGTTATAAACTGAATTTAAATTTATTGTAGACCTACTAGACAGGTAAAATGAAAAATTTGTAAAATTACAAAAAATACATTTTAATTTATACTTAATTGGAATTATAAAAATAATTATTAATGAATATATGAATTATTATAGTTATAAAAAATTCTAGCCCACTTTTAATATGATGACGAAGTTTCTTAAATCCACGTCTAGACATTTTTAATTATTATCTGTCCATCTGGGGTGGCCGGGTCACTACATCATTCTCTCTTTGTCTTAAGTAAGCATTGTTCTGCCCCCCACCCGTTTCTCCCCTGTCAGCTCGAACCCCTATACTTTAAGACGCTTACGTAATAATTTAACGTCCACTTGCCTATTTAATCAATAGTTATTAATTATATCTTGCTCAAATTTCATCACAAAATGGTGGACCTAATATAAATTAGATAGAATTAGATATGTCCTTTAAAAGTTCGACTAAATCATTGACTCTGTACTAATCAATGTTCACAAACATATGCAATTATCACAAAACTAGAAACTTAGACGTAAAATTATGTTTAGGATTACTTTAAAAGGGTATTCATATTTGGTAGTTGAATTTAAAATTAATATTCGATGGACTTGGATTCAACTTACTAGGCACATTATTCCCACAAGAAAACCTTGAATTTCTCTTCTTTTCATCATACTTTTAGCGCGATGGTTCTAAAGATTGTGCATCTCATACCATGTAGCTCTGTGATACAGTCGGCTAGAAATAGTAGATTTACACCAACACTTTTGTGCGTGGATCATTTATATTAAACATTAATGGAGCTAAGGAGTTAAAAGAGGGTTCTAATAATGAACATTGTTGAACTATGAAATTATATTTAGGTAAAACCTGCATTGAAAAGGCTGTTTTTGGCTGTTTTATAATGGCTTCACAGATAAGCACTGTGCACAAATATTTATTCTGTCATTACAGGGACATACTGTAGTTACTAACAAGAAACTTTGTCGCTTTGTCCCCCATCGTCACCGCGGAAAATGTCGAGTAATCATTCAAATACGAATGTACTGCACACCTTTCTGGCAGATCGTACGTCTTTTATTTTCCCTTTTACTCCCAAACCTCGCGCGAGCCGGGAGCTGAGTTGGGCCTGATATGATGAACGCTCTTAACAACTTAAACCACATAGGTGGGAATTATTTCCTAAATGTCAAACTCATAATATAGTCTCGTTTCCCGGTGACAGGGAGATCAGGGGCTCAAATCTAGGGTGGGTTTAGTTTATTGATGCTGGTTTTTTTTCTCCCCTAAAGTGTTTATCATTCAGCAAACACGTAAAGGTGGGTATATAGGTATTCATTTTATATGAATAATTATACTTTTCACTTCACTATTAATTAATGTTAATTAAATGTGACCTTCTTCAGTGGCTGAATGGTCTAAGGTGTAACTCTCGTGTTAGACTGGCTTGCTGAAGACAGGGTGATTGGGGTTCGAATCAAGGTTGGTTCTATTGAGTGCGGTTTCTACTAAAAAACAGGGGGTAGTAAAACGCAGTAATAGTTATAATAATAGACTAATAGTAATAGTATTGACTTAATCTTAAGCTAGGTTCACTTTGAAAGATTAAAAGTATATTTTGTGTTCTGCATTTTCCTTCAATAGCGCACAAGAGGGAGAAACTTAATATCAAAATTGCACGAAGATAGGGATCAAAAGCTCACATAGCTCTAGTATCAAAAGCTCACATAGATCTAGTATCAAAAGAGCACGAGGATCTGGATCAAAACGCACCTAGCCCTTGTCTCAAAAGTTCACGAATATATGAATAAAAAGTGCACCTAAACCTTGTATCAAAAAAGCACCAATTTCTGGATCAAAATAATATGAAGATACAGATTAAAAGATCACCTAGAACTTGTATCAAAAGTGCATAGGGTCAAAACCACTGCACAACATGTCAAGCATGTATTGTAAACAACCTCATTACCATTTACAATTGTGGCTAGGATAGGTGACTGGCTAACTCACACAACTCATGATAGCTGTAATTTATGAAACTATTACATTTCTCGCGGTGTTTACACATAGGGCTCAGACACTACAAACATTGGTGCATGTTCAATGCTCCAACATTGTGCGCTGCGCTTCAGATATACTACAATCCAGGTTACCTTTCATTACGTAGCCATTACGATCACAAGCATGTGTTAAACACCCAGCTAGCCACGTGCTTTATGACATCGGGCTTGCTATGAACTATATGGTCCCATAAAAAACACTTCAGATGACTTGTAGAGTTGTTTAATATGTATAATTGGTCCTAGCCTCTGGTAGTTATGGAGTTATGGTGCCATAAAAACACTTCAGATAGCTTCTAGAAACATTTATAAATTCTTATAACTTCTGGCAATTGGTGTATATACCCAATAAAACCTCCCTCTTCTCCCCCGAAATTATTGGCTGTCTAAGGCCTTGCCTATGAACCACATATTGGTTACGAGTAGTTCAAAGTAGGCTCGTAACACCAGCTATAATCGTATTTGTATCTGTTTGTATATTCGTATAGTTAATTATTGCTAGAGCGATCCTCTTCACTGCCAATGAATGAAGAGATGACACCACCGCACTCTTCAGGAAGTCAATATTTTGCCAGCTAGCACCCTTCAGACCCCTACCACCACCCTTGAAAACCCTATCACCCTGACAGATGACAATAGCGCCATCTGGTCAAACACAGCCACGCTTCCCTCATCAGTCTGTCTGTCTGTCTGTTACAACACCCGTGGTCCGAATAGAGGAGTCTGGAAGTCACCATGATAGCAATCAACAGCCGGTCAGCCTTTAGGTTCTCTTGTCGGTGAGCTACAGAGAGTGTTCAACACTAGAGCTCTCTTGTCTGTGAGCTACAGAGAGTGGACAACACTTGAGCTATAGAGAGTGGACAACAATTTAGCTCTCTTGTAAGTAAGCTACAGAAAGTGCACAACACTTGAGCTATAGAGAGTGGAGAACAATTTAGCTCTCTTGTAAGTGAGCTATAGAGAGTGGCCAACACTTCAGCTATAGAGGGTTCAACAATTTAACTCTCGTGTAAGTGAGCTATAGAGAGTGTTCAATAGTTTAGCTCTCTTGTAAGTGAGCTATAGAGTGTTCAGCAATTTAGCTCTCTTGTAAGTGAGCTATAGAGAGTGGCCAACACTTCAGCTATAGAGGGCTCAACAATTTAGCTCTCGTGTAAGTAAGCTATAGAGAGTCTTCAATAGTTTAGCTCTCTTGTAAGTGAGCTATAGAGGGTTCAACAATTTAGTTCTCGTGTAAGTGAGCTATAGAGGGTTCAACAATTTATCTCTCGTGTAAGTGAGCTATAGAGGGTTCAAAAATTTAGCTCTCGTGTAAGTGAGCTATAGAGAGTGTTCAGCAATTTAGCTCTCTTGTAAGTGAGCTATATAGAGTGGCCAACACTTCAGCTATAGAGGGTTCAACAATTTAGCTCTCGTGTAAGTGATCTATAGAGAGTGTTCAATAGTTTAGCTCTCGTGTAAGTGAGCTATAGAGGGTTCAACAATTTAGCTCTCGTGTAAGTGAGCTATAGAGGGTTCAACAATTTAGCTCTCGTGTAAGTGAGCTATAGAGAGTGTTCAGCAATTTAGCTCTCTTGTAAGTGAGCTATAGAAAGTGGCCAACACTTGAGCTGTAGAGGGTTCAAAAATTTAGCTCTCGTGTAAGTGAGCTATAGAGAGTGTTCAATAGTTTAGCTCTCTTGTAAATGAGCTATAGAGAGTGTTCAATAGTTTAGTTCTCTTGTAAGTGAGCTATAGAGAGTGTTCAACAATTTATCTCTCTTGTAAGTGAGCTATAGAGGGTTCAACAATTTAGCTCTCTTGTAAGTGAGCTATAGAGAGTGTTCAACAATTTAGCTCTCTTGTAAGTGAGCTATAGAGAGTGTTCAATAGTTTAGCTCTCTTGTAAGTGAGCTATAGAGAGTGTTCAGTAGTTTAGCTCTCTTGTAAGTGAGCTATAGAGGGTTCAGATATTTATCTCTCTTGTAAGTGAGCTATAAAGAGTGTTCAACAATTTATCTCTCGTGTAAGTGGGCTATAGAGAGTGTTCAACAATTTAGCTCTCTTGTAAGTGAGCTATAGAGAGTGTTCAACAGTTTAGCTCTCTTGTAAGTGAGCTTTAGAGAGTGTTCAATAGTTTAGCTCTCTTGTAAGAGAGCTATAGAGAGTGTTTAGCAATTTAGCTCTCTTGTAAGTGAACTATAGAGAGTGGCCAACACTTGAGCTATAGAGGGTTCGACAATTTAGCTCTCGTGTAAGTGAGCTATAGAGAGTGTTCAACAGTTTAGCTCTCTTGTAAGTGAGCTATACAGAGTGTTCAACAGTTTAGCTCTCTTGTAAGTGAGCTATAGAGAGTGTTCAACAGTTTAGCTCTCTTGTAAGTGAGCTATAGAGTGTGTTCAACAGTTTAGCTCTCTCTTAAGTGAGCTATAGAGAGTGTTCAACAGTTTAGCACTCTTGTAAGTGAGCTATAGAGAGTGTTCAACAATTTATCTCTCGTGTAAGTTAGCTATAGAGAGTGTTCAACAATTTAGCTCTCTTGTAAGTGAGCTATAGAGAGTGTTAAACAGTCTAGCTCTCTTGTAAGTGAGCTATATAGAGTGTTCAGCAATTTAGCTCTCTTGTAAGTGAGCTATAGAGAGTGTTCAGCAATTTAGCTCTCTTGTAAGTGAGCTATAGAGAGTGGCCAATACTTGAGCTATAGAGGGTTCAATAATTTAGCTCTCGTGTAAGTGAGCTATAGAGTGTGTTCAATAGTTTAGCTCTCTTGTAAGTGAGCTATAGAGAGTGTTCAATAGTTTAGCTCTCTTGTAAGTGAGCTATAGAGAGTGTTCAACAGTTTAGCTCTCTTGTAAGTGAGCTATAGAGAGTGTTCAACAGTTTAGCTCTCTTGTAAGTGAGCTATAGAGAGTGTTCAACAGTTTAGCTCTCTTGTAAGTGAGCTATAGAGAGTGTTCAACAGTTTAGCTCTCTTGTAAGTGAGCTATAGAGAGTGTTCAACAGTTTAGCTCTCTTGTAAGTGAGCTATAGAGAGTGTTCAACAGTTTAGCTCTCTTGTAAGTGAGCTATAGAGAGTGTTCAACAGTTTAGCTCTCTTGTAAGTGAGCTATAGAGAGTGTTCAACAGTTTAGCTCTCTTGTAAGTGAGCTATAGAGAGTGTTCAACAGTTTAGCTCTCTTGTAAGTGAGCTATAGAGAGTGTTCAACAGTTTAGCTCTCTTGTAAGTGAGCTATAGAGAGTGTTCAACAGTTTAGCTCTCTTGTAAGTGAGCTATAGAGAGTGTTCAACAGTTTAGCTCTCTTGTAAGTGAGCTATAGAGAGTGTTCAACAGTTTAGCTCTCTTGTAAGTGAGCTATAGAGAGTGTTCAACAATTTAGCTCTCTTGTAAGTGAGCTATAGAGAGTGTTCAATAGTTTAGCTCTCTTGTAAGTGAGCTATAGATAGTGTTCAATAGGTTAGCTCTCTTGTAAGTTAGCTATAGAGAGTGTTCAGCAATTTAGCTCTCTTGTAAGTGAGCTATAAAGAGTATTCAATAGTTTAGCTCTCTTGTAAGTGAGCTATAGAAAGTGTTCAACAATTTAGCTTTCTTGTAAGTGAGCTATATAGAGTGTCCAACAATTTAGCTCTCTTGTAAGTGAGCTATAGAGAGTGTCCAACAATTTAGCTCTCTTGTAAGTGAGCTATAGAGAGTGTTCAATAGGTTAGCTCTCTTGTAAGTTAGCTATAGAGAGTGTTCAGCAATTTAGTTCTTGTAAGTGAGCTATAGAGAGTGTTCAATAGTTTAGCTTTCTTGTAAGTGAGCTATAGAGATTGTTCAACAATTTAGCTCTCTTGTAAGTGAGCTATAGAGAGTGTTCAATAGGTTAGCTCTCTTGTAAGTGAGCTATAAAGAGTGTTCAACAATGTAGCTCTCTTGTAAGTGAGCTATAGAGAGTGTTCAACAGTTTAGCTCTCTTGTAAGTGAGCTATAGAGAGTGTTCAACAGTTTAGCTATCTTGTAAGTGAGCTATAGAGAGTGTTCAACAGTTTAGCTCTCTTGTAAGTGAGCTATAGAGTGTGTTCAACAGTTTAGCTCTCTTGTAAGTGAGCTATAGAGAGTGTTCAACAGTTTAGCTCTCTTGTAATTGGGCTATAGAGAGTGTTCAACAATTTATCTCTCGTGTAAGTTAGCTATAGAGAGTGTTCAACAATTTAGCTCTCTTGTAAGTGAGCTATAGAGAGTGTTCAACAGTTTAGCTCTCTTGTAAGTGAGCTATAGAGAGTGTTCAACAGTTTAGCTCTCTTGTAAGTGAGCTATAGAGAGTGTTCAACAGTTTAGCTCTCTTGTAAGTGAGCTATAGAGAGTGTTCAACAGTTTAGCTCTCTTGTAAGTGAGCTATAGAGAGTGTTCAACAGTTTAGCTCTCTTGTAAGTGAGCTATAGAGAGTGTTCAACAGTTTAGCTCTCTTGTAAGTGAGCTATAGAGAGTGTTCAACAGTTTAGCTCTCTTGTAAGTGAGCTATAGAGAGTGTTCAACAGTTTAGCTCTCTTGTAAGTGAGCTATAGAGAGTGTTCAACAGTTTAGCTCTCTTGTAAGTGAGCTATAGAGAGTGTTCAACAGTTTAGCTCTCTTGTAAGTGAGCTATAGAGAGTGTTCAACAGTTTAGCTCTCTTGTAAGTGAGCTATAGAGAGTGTTCAACAATTTAGCTCTCTTGTAAGTGAGCTATAGAGAGTGTTCAATAGTTTAGCTCTCTTGTAAGTGAGCTATAGAGAGTGTTCAACAATTTAGCTCTCTTGTAAGTGAGCTATAGAGAGTGTTCAACAATTTATCTCTCTTGTAAGTGAGCTATAGAGAGTGTTCAACAATTTAGCTCTCTTGTAAGTGAGCTATAGAGAGTGTTCAATAATTTAGCTCTCCTGTATGTGAGCTATAGAGAGTTTTTAACAATTTAGCTCTCTTGTAAGTTAGCTATAGAGAGTGTTCAACAATTTAGCTTTCTTGTAAGTGAGCTATAGAGAGTGTTCAACAATTTAGCTCTCTTGTAAGTTAGCTATAGAGAGTGGTCAACACTGAGCTCTTATATATTTGCTATTCATGGCGTTACTCTAGCTAAAGAGTGGATTGATGGTGACTGAGAGGCCAGGGTGCGGACACCATAGGGGAAATGGGGGGGTTCGGGGGGGTTAGGGGGGGCCTATATAATTCTTAAACCACAGTGGGTCACGGGCAACGCTATGCGAAATTGCTAGTTTATAATATGTTCTAGTGAAGCAACCACTTTTGTTTAGTAAATAGCTTTTAACAACTTAAACATGTTTAAGGTTTACAGTGAACCTTAATTATTTCCATTCTATATTAAATATTTTTGATCCAATTTCTTAATAAGCTAATTTCAGATTTAACCTGAAACATTTTATAATCTACAATTAATTTACCTTGATATGTTATTAATAATTTATTAATATTACACTTCATATCTAATGTCACTGTTTGTTACAGCTCAGTTTACAGCCAATTGATTGAATTCATTTCCTTCATTATTAAAGCCTAATTTTGTTTGTCTCAACGTCACAGGTAGTTAACCTGGTTAATGGTTAAATAATATGTCTATTCTCTATTGACACCTTAGAAAGAGAAGTATTGTGATTATAAAAAATGTTGAGATATTGATAAATGGCGACATTTCATGACGCAATGAAACAGAAGAATTGGTTTTCGTGATGCAGTCTGTCTGTCTGTATCTCGGCCTAAAGCCAAACCATTTTACCGTCGGGCTAAGACTTAGTGTCAAGGCTTTTATAAGGCTCTCCCTAGGAGTTTTTGGAATTAGATATCTAACCTTAGGATTAAGGGTAGTTTACTGAAGTACAAAATAAAAAAAGAAACAATCAATTTTTTCGAAATACACTCAATCAATTTTATTAAATTAGTATATATGCGATGTTTAACATTAAAAACAAAATGGAAGCTCTCATTTGCATATGAAAATGACTTAAAGAGCTCTTTATACGAGCCAAAATGTACAGTTTTGATCACGTCCTCGCAACTATTTGTGATACAACTTGCCCTCGCATTGAAAAACTGTATTAGGCCTATTAATAAAAATAAAAATCTTTTACGGGGAACATATTTTTATGAGACCAATAGTTTCTGAGCTTGAGAATATATATATTTATATTTATTTATTTATGGAGGTCTTTGATATGTGAAACTGATTGTTATAAGCTTTGGTGGACATGTATGTTTCTGTACTAGGGTATATTATTTAATTTAGGCTTTTTTGTGGAGTGTTTCTGCAACAATGTATATTATTTTGTTTCACAAGTCTTACAGGTTTTTTGTAAATGTATATATTTTAAGATAATAGAGGACGTAGATGTGGTGCACTTTACCATTTATTTTAAAGATCAATATATAATACAGGGTAGGGCAGAAATTGTTGACACATTTGATACAGCTATGTATTACCTATTTAACAACTAAGTTATTCAATTTTATTTAAAATGACAAAAAAAAGTTGACAATTTTCTGTACATCTTTGAACTACTCACTAAAAAAACATCTTTAAGATGACCACCATTATATGCAACATACATTTTTGTATGTGCTGCCCTAAGCTTGACATGACCTTGTGCAATGTTCCTGGTTGGATTTTCTTAAACTTCCAGCACAATTATTTCTTTTAATTCCTGAATTATTCTTGGCTAAGTCACGCGAATAATTATGATTCTTTGACATGTCCCACAAGGAATATTCTGGAGCTGTTAGGTTCGGTGAACGTGGTGGCAAGACGAATCGTGAAACGGGGTGCCCAGGAAACATTTGGCGATGCACTTTCATGAATGTCCAGGGAGTGTCTTGCAGCTTGTTGGTACCCGTGCCCTCACATGGCAGCTTGTTGGTACCCATGCCCTCACATGGCAGCTTGTTGGTGCCCGTGCCCTCACATTGCAGCTTGTTGGTACCCGTGCCCTCACATTGCAGCTTGTTGGTACCCGTGCCCTCACATGGCAGCTTGTTGGTACCCGTGCCCTCACATGGCAGCTTGTTGGTACCCGTGCCCTCACATGGCAGCTTGTTGGTACCCGTGCCCTCACATGGCAGCTTGTTGGTACCCGTGCCCTCACATGGTAGCTTGTTGGTGCCCGTGCCCTCACATGGCAGCTTGTTGGTACCCGTGCCCTCACATGGCAGCTTGTTGGTACCCGTGCCCTCACATTGCAGCTCAGGGTTAAGAAAGGTCGGACATCAATGGAGGTGCTTCGAAAAATATCTCCTAGGCACCACGTTTCACGATCACAAAATCTCGCAACATCCCTATATTTAGCTAATTCTATCCAGTCAACCTCATTACGCCCTATCTTTGTCTTGAACTAGCTCTATCCACTCCACCTCATTAGGCCCTATCTCTTTCAGGCCCGTTCTAATATAATTCCTCCTTCTGCGTCGATGTCTTCCAAATGGTCTCTTCCCATTGGGTTTGCTGGTCAGAACCTTGAACAAGGTTCTATATTCTCCCATTAGCGCTGCATGTCCTGCCCACCGTAATCTACAAGACTTGATTATCCTAACAAAATCTTGTGGTGAGTACAGGGTATGTAACTCATCATTATGTAACCTCCTCCCTCACTCCCATTAGCCTCACCCCCTTTTTGAACACCTTTTTTTTTCGTCATGTAAGTTAAGAGACCACGTTTCACATCCATAGTGAACAACCAGTATAATTATTGTTTTTAAATATTCTAAGTGTTTTATTCCTTGAAAGTAGACGAGACAATATTATAATAATTATGATAATTAATATAATAGGTTTTGTATATTATTAAGATAATAATAAAGTTAATAATGATTACGAACAATACCGTTGATCAGGGGCATAGGAAAATAATCTCTCTAAGGGGGTCCTTTAGAAAATGTAACTTTAACTTATACCTTTAATCAATAAACGATTTATACGTATATATGGCTATATATTTATATATATGTACCTAAAATTAAAGGGGTTTTGCGCCTTTTTCCCCCACCTTTATAAGCCGCTGCCATTGATACATTTTATTAGATAAGATTACCTCAGACACATGAAAGAATTTCTCAAAAAATTAACGATACAGTGGAAAGGCATTCTCAAAAAGCATTCACTTTCCCTTTCTCGGAATATTCAACCACAGAAGAAGATCGAAACATTACTTAAAACTAACTTCTAGCCCCACTCTGTCCCTAAGGCTAGTTTTAGGAAAGTGATAGATTCATTTTTCAAAAACTCGACGTACGTCCCCGAGTAGAAAGGGGTGTGACGCGGGTTGCATGGTTGGTAGAAGCTAGGGCCAGAGGGGCAAGGTGGAGGAAGACGTTGCCATGGCAACGCCGCGACACAAACACCTCTACCCTGTCATTACCTTAGGGAAGATGGGTTGAAAAGGGGGTGGGAGGAGGGAGAGGGAATCCAACCTTTGTCCCTACACATGCACGCAACGTAACCCCACAACCACCCATGGGCGCTTATGACGTGTAGAGGGACAGGATATTGTGATTTACCGGCGGGAAACGTTATCTTGCAAGCCTGTATCTTGATCGTGTGAGCGGATAGCTAGGGTATTGTTCAGCGGCAAGGCTGAAGGGAGGTGGGGGTTTATCTGCCTACGTGTAAGTCAAAAGGGGAGTTGGAGGGTATCTAAATGCCAACCTCATTGCTCATCCGTATGTCCCTTCTTCTGCCGTGTCATCGCTACACGAACGTAAAAGGATAACTGGGGGTTACATAAGTTGTAACAAAAGGTTTATGAAAACCCCGCACCGGTGGGTTTTGCACGGACTAAGGCATTAGTCTCGCCTTGTTTGATCTATACCAGTAACAAAGAGATCAAGGTTTCTTCCTGACAGGTGTAATAAGTGTGGGCGTTTACCTTCTAAATGGTTTCCCACTCTACTTTCAAATAAAATGCGGATACACTTCCTTTAAATTCCCCTCCTTATCCATACTCTATTAGTGTAGATATGTGCATATAGTACAGGTAAAATAGGGTTTGACAATGACAGCTGGTGTGCATTCACGATAATTTGGGATTAACTTCGTCTTGACCCTATGACACTAGAAATGAAGATCCGATGAGTCCCCAAATAAAAAAGTTGTTTCACCATTGGGGGGAGGGGGGGGGGGGCTGGAGGCAAATTTGAAAAACTCAACTTTTTTGAACTAGGTCGAGTGAAGTATCGTTTTCCATGTATTTTTTTAATGCTGAATCGAATGACACAATTCGCAAGTCGATAAGATCACTTGTTACAAAGTTACAACAAGTTTTATGAATAAAAAATTGAAAATTACACTTTATGAGAAAGCACAACTTTATTAAATTTGTTTTACGTTCAAAAACATATTCTTTGTATCATATCGAATAATATTAAGCTTATTAAATGCCCTCAAAATAGCATTCACCAAAATCAGGGTCATCTGCTTCTTTTTCAAGGTCATCGAAGTTGTCAAAATCGACTTCAGTTGGCACCGTAACTTCTTATTTTTCAAACAGTGTATTGCAGCAAGCTACTCCCTCACAAATTTTACACAGTGCAGAATAGGTTTTCCCACTCTTATTGCAACTGCACTGGGCTGACGAACAATCACCTTGGCAGGAACAAGATATCAGCTTGATTATTTCGTCAGGAGCAGGACACTAGCTATCGACTTCATAAGTTGCTTTTTACCTTTGCTCTGTATGGCAATAGATGTGCCACAACAGCTAAACGCGTGTTCGAGGAGGATGTACGTTTCCATGCCCCTGTGTTGACCTCGGGATGAGGTGGGAGAACACCCTTTTCTCTTCACATGTCCTGTAAGGGCAGTTAGCATTACCAGGACGTCTATGTCTTGAGTAACAACGGTTGGTAGTAATTGCTGAGACTTCTCTACAGCTGTCTGAACAATTAGCACATCTGCATCTCCAGAAGACTGTTATTGTTTGGAAGTATAGTAAACAGCATGATTATCAACTGCTTCTTGTTTTGAGCACTACCCAGTAACCGCCCTTGACTGCCATAAACCGGTGTGCTTGCTGAAATATGAAACTGTGGGGTAATATGCTGGTACCTGCTTAACTGTTCACTGGTTTTCATACTATCTGGGTCATCATAACCATCGTATACCACGGTTACGTGTGTTTTTTGCAAGCATGAAACTATTTCTCACGTAGTTTACGTACCGCACACAAACATCATGGTAAGTTTGGCAATTATCCTTGTCCCACTTTACAGCGTGCAACACGTAAACACCATCAACAACGAAAACTTCAGTGTGACTAAATTAGTTTTCATCAACAGTGGGTGAATTTATTATACAGTGCTGACTTCACGTATTTACGCATTCCAGAATATGTAAACAGGGTCATAGGGTACGGGGCGATTTCATATTTATAAAAACTTGACAAATCGTCAGTAGGTTCCTCCAAATAAGCATTCGTTGATATAAAATAGGAGGATAAGTGTTTATAACCCTATCATTTACCTTGGCAGAGGTAGTAACAGCTGCAAGAGATCGTATGTTGTCACTTTATTTCGTTTTGATCTCAGAAAACGTCTTCCCAACCAATTGGGCCATTTTCTGTCTGCCAACCTCTTTGGCCATATGGCAATTGATGGTATTATTTCCAGTAATCCACATTCCCAGAAAAACTGGACCTGTCATTGTGACACTGAAAGGATTATTGAGTTCAAGCCATTGTTGCAGTTTTATGACATCCCAACTATCCCTTTTGATGTGACTCTCCCAAGCATCAACATGTTGTTCGAAAGTGAAAAGAGCAATGCCAGAGAAATCTCCAATGGCCTTAGTTATCAGTGACAGATTTGGTTTTGTCAAAACATATGAACTCAAAATATCATCGGTGAAACCCCTCTGAACGATTCCTCCCACCACTTTGAATTCTCTGTTTCCAGTATGTTCTATTGCCATATCTGGAGAAGTACTACTACAAAACTTATTTGAGCGTCTTATTGTGAAATAACCTGCAGCATACCTATCTAACTCTACTTTTGTCATTTTATTAAGCAAGCTGTACATAGTTATGGCTTACTTTGGCATAATGAGTGTGGCCACTTCCAACAACGTATGGGATCATCAGGCGAACAGTATTTAGATGCATTGGCCAACTGCCTGTTCTTTCAGCTTCTAGGTATCTGCGTAG
Source organism: Timema douglasi (assembly GCA_901482245.1). Taxonomy (NCBI): domain Eukaryota; kingdom Metazoa; phylum Arthropoda; class Insecta; order Phasmatodea; family Timematidae; genus Timema; species Timema douglasi. The sequence goes on from CABEEJ010002700.1 coordinate 86,267, forward strand.
AAGGATCAACATCGTCAGGTACTGAATCCATAATTTTGCAGTGGGCTCTTTCTCTTGGATTATTTTAATCTCTTCTTTAAGTTTTGATGCTACACTTATAATCTTAGAATAAGAAAAAAAAGTATGTTGCGGATTGTAAAACTTTCAATAAAGGCTATTTATTTACTGCAACGGTAAAACTACTCGCATGACTACCGGCAAAAGGTATCAGTAACTTCGCTCTCATTACACGGGTAGAGTATTCGAAACTGAAAGGAACAACTGGGCTCTCTCATGAAGTGTAGTTTTCAACTTTTTATTCATAAAACCTGTCGTAACTTTGTAACAAGTGATCGTATCTATTTGCGAATGTCATCATTCGATTCAGCATTAAATAATACATGGAAAACAGTATTCCACTCGACCAAGGTCAAAAAGTTGAGTTTTTAAAAATTGCCTCCACTTCTCCTTCCCCCCCCTTTACACCCCCCCCCCCCAATGATAAAACAAGTTTTTTATTTTGGGAGTCATTGGATCTTCATTTCTAGTGCCTAAACGAAGTTATTCCCAAATTATCGCGAATGCACACTAGTTGTCTATTAAGCAGTTTTTGGTCTATTTTACCTGTGCTAATAGCTCGATTGCTAGTAGGACGTAAAGCACTTAATTATTTCCAAAAATGGACTAAAACTATTTCCATAGTCTATTCTTCACGTCTTACTACCCACTCGATGTATACGCTTATGTACTAATTACACTGATCAGATAAAGGTGAGTAGGGTTGAAATTAGAGAAAGTCTAGCAATATTTACGTGGAGAGAAAATGGAAAACCATTTATGAAAAACAAACCCTCAGTTCCCCCAACTGGGATTTGAACCCCGATCTTCCTTTCATTGGCAGTCGAGTCCAACCGAAGCAGTTAGTTTTTTAATACCCTTATTTGGTTCCTAAGGGTGCTAATGAAGAGATGTTGCTATTTTTATAGGGGTTCGTCTTACTGTGCAATTATTAAATATAAAAGCACTTGTAAATATAAAATATAACTTTAATTTAGAAACTAATATCCGTTATGTTGAATAGCTACCAGATACATAATCCAAGTCTCAAAGAAAGAGCCTTATTTTAAAGTTAGAAAAATAGATAGATATAGTATTAAGTATTCCTATGTCAAGTCATGCAATACGCAGCCGTCCCTTTAGGAGAATATTGTAAATGGTTAATATAATCAAAAAGGAACCTTCCAAAAAAATATTTGACCTTAGGGCTTTATGCTTGTATATTACTAGGTCTGATGAAACAAAAAAAAACTGATTTTAAAATAATTTATAGCCATATTCATATTACCTGTTACTTTCTTAGCCCGTACACACCAGTCACCTATAAAAGTGACGTCATTTTGACTTGAAAATATCATACACTTGTCTCGAGTTGTTAATGCTTTGAAAAAATATACAGTTTTCTGTATCCTTCTAGATCCTCAATTTTGTTCTATTCATTAAAGCAAATATAGTTTCCTGTACCCTTCTAGGTCCTAACCCAAGTTTGTGCCATTATAAACAAATAATATTTCCTGTATCCTTCTAGGTCCTACCCCAAGTTTGTGCCATACAAATAAAAAGGTATTTCTTCTCCATTATGTATCCTCCTTGTGCCTCATGACACTCTTCCCGGGATTATGGAAGGTAAAGCTAAGGGCTCCGTGTAGTAAGTAGGAGAGGGGTGCGTGTAAAGATGAGCTGTTTTCTCAGCGGTTTGCGCGGTTTACAACAGGGTAGGGGAGAAGAAAATACGGTGGCTTGAAGGAGCTACGTGGTCTCAAGCTCCAACCAACCCCTATTAAATGTTAACCCCTTCTCTATTACCTGCGTGTATCTCCCCCTCTTAGTCTTGAAGGGAAGTGGGGGGGGGGGGG
>CABEEJ010002701.1:0-32981 GCA_901482245.1 Timema douglasi
ATATAGAGAGATGATAATGATAATAATATTGTGTGTTTGGGCCATATCATTCTTAGCCCAGTAGTGGAAATATTATCCTGTACTAATGTACCGTTGTCCAGGGAACGTACTAATATACTAATAGTACATCCTTTCCGTGTCTTGATGAGATGGGGGGTGTCATTGAGTATGAGGGTGTGGAAATAGTGGAAACATTGGGGTAACGTTGGGGTAGCTCCCCTTTCGGGAAAAATAACCAAGGTACCAGCCGGGAATAGAACCCTCGACCTTTAGGCTCGTAGACAGGTGCACTGACCACTTCACCACGGCACCGGTTTATAGAGAATTTATCAACACCTATACTCCATGACGTAAGCGATGATAGTGCGTACTCTCGCGGATAGAGGGAGTCATGTTGTCAGCACAGCGAACCCTCAAGCCGTTAACCTCGATTTCCTAGAGCGATCCCGCTACGTATTTATTTCCTTGACGAGGCTGAGTTGACGCCATCCTGGACCCACTGCTTCACAGAAAAAAAATATCTGCAAGTGCCGGGGATCGATCCTTAGACCACTGTATCTGTAGGCTATACGGTTGATAGCAAAAACAAATATTTTTTAAATTTCCTCTAGGTTTCTTCCTAATTAAATCCTACCATGTATCGATTATTGATAGTTTATATGAGCATTTTTTTAAAAATTAACCAACCCTTATCCCTCCCCTCCCCCACTCCATCCTCTCTTAAATATTATTAAAATGCAATCATTGGGCAATCTTTTTTTTTTGAGGGATTGGTGAGCTCAGAAAGTATTGACGTTTTCATAACTCGCGGAGCAAGGCTGTTTCCTCTGGTCTACACACACAAATATTTAATGAGGCCGTTAAAATGTTCCCCGAGAGCCCGCTAACTGCGTCGTCTATATATACTTGGTGAGTTTCTCGTATATCCTGCCAAGCGGGTTGCATCTAATGGCGGCCGCCTCGGCCAGCGAGAAAGTATAAATCGCTGTCGGGCCACAGGGCTTCAAATACAATGGTCTGTGTCATTTTATGAAACTACTTATCTATTCCCTCTAAGCTTGTACTCCCTTTCGTCCTTAATTTACAAACACCCTTTGTCTGGTCGATAAGAAACAGGCTAAATAAAACTAAGAAATTTCTCATCTTAATCTAAAGAGCAAATCTCGCTGCTAGTTCTCAAATATCAAACAATGGCTTTATTTGTTAGAGGAAACTTCTTATCTCAAGGTAAAGAGGAAATCTCGCTGCTAGTTCTCAAATATCAAACAATGGCTTTATTTGTTAGAGGAAACTTATCTCAAGGTAAAGAGGAAAGCTCGTTGCTAGTTCTCAAATATCAAACAATGACTGTATTTGTTAGAGGAAACTTCTTATCTCAAGGTAAAGCTCAAATATTAAAAAAAAAAATTCTTTGTTAGAGGAAGGCTAAATCTAGAGCCATTTTCATCAAACCTAGTCTCATAGTTTCGTATAACCTTAGAAAGTCTTAAAAAAATGCGCTAATTTTACATTTCCTTACATTTATTCCCATTAATAAAACTCAAACTATAGGGTTGTTAAAGGCTGTTTAAATATTTCTACTTTATTTTGGCGTGAATCATATTTTGAAATGTCGCAACGTAGAATTAAATATTGCATTAAAGCTAAGAATCTACGCGGTGATTTATCGCTTAATTAGACGGCTCTCTTAATTTAAAAAAAACACTTATTATTAGTAATTATCATGAATTTTTTATGCACGTCTAAAATATTTGTTTTTAAACTAAAGAACTAACTTACTGTAAAATCATTTTTGTTTACTTTTTAGGCTATTTGTATTGGTCATGAAAATGTCCTGTAGGAGTCTTCCTGTCAGGAAGTAGATTAAAAAAAGTCCTTAGTAGCAAATGTCTATCTAGAATAGGAAACAATAGAAAGGTAAAATTAAAAGCTAGTAGATGTTTTAGAGGCGCAAATATTAAAGTGGCTGTGTAAACTCGTCAGAGGAATAGGGGAAAGGGTTATCAGCACATAGCCAGGAGCCCTCTCAGATAGACCTTCTCATTTTCTTCCCTCTCTTTCTATTTTGTACGTTGGTGTCTAAGTGTGATAGTGCTTAGACTGCTTAGGTGCGTCAGATTAATATGCAACTCATCTCGCATAATAGCTTCGAAATCTCCGAGTAGGCAACTTGGTTAAATGTTATGGATTTTAAAAGAATATTATAATTTTCTTTTTTTCTTTTTAAATTGAGGATTACGTCATCTGAAGCAATGATAACTATTATACCAGGCCGTGTTTCAATCGATATTAGCCTCGGATACCTAGTAAATAAACTACCAGACGTTTCATTAGCGCTAGTGCAGTAGTTTCAAACTGAGCGGCGGCCATTTGCGGGGACGTTGTTGTCACTCAAAGTCCTTGTAAATAACGTAAAACCTTGTAAATAAACTACCAGACGTTTCATTAGCGCTAGTACAGTAGCTTCAGATCGAACAAAAGAGTGGCGGCCATTTGAAGGGCGCATTGTTTTACTCTGGCTTGAATGTAAAATCATAATTGATAAAATAATGTATAACATTTGTAATATTATTATTTATTAAAGTTATTAATTTTTGTTTAAACTATTTGTGTTGAAAATATTGTTTTCTGTTAAGAGAATAATTATTTGCATCTGTAGTCATATAATCTAAGGCAGAAGTCGACGACTTTTTGATATCGTGGGTTACATGGGTAAAAAAAAAAAGTGGTGGGTCAATTTTTTAAAAAATACATAAAACATTTCAACATTTTGTTTTCTCACATTGTAATAAGTTTTTAGTCTATTTTTATTAGCACATTTATTTGTTTTCAAAATCTTTTTGTGGGCCAGATAAAATCAGTCTGTGGGTTGCAGGTTCCCGACAGTTGTTCTAAGGAGTCGTTCTCGCCATAGTTTGGAATGTAGGTGACTGAGAATCAAGGGTTCAAATCCCAGTGTGCTATGCTGAGGGTGTTTTATACCTATTTTTCTTTCCACTCTCCCTCCACTCAATTGCGGACACTCTACGTATAGTTAATATAATAAAAATTAATTTTACACTTCGTTAAAATTTAAGTGTTTTTAAAATTATGCCAGTAGCAAAAATAGTGTTAGACTTTAATAATTTGATATTTTTTTGTTTAGTTATTTCATAAATGGTACAATAATCAGACATACTCGTTCAACTTAGTAAAAAAATATGTTTATGAACATTTAATAAACGATAAAGGATTTTTAATTTAAAGTTAAAACCATTTCAAAATATAATTTCTAAAAAGTTTCTAATTTTATATTTTTACGTATCGGATTTAATGGATTAATCTCATTATTAAAAAAATAGAATATCAGTTTTCTCCCCAGTAATATGCATCAAATTATTTAATTTAAATACTCATTTCAATCAAATATACTAAAGTAATGTATATTATAATACATATTTTGCAATACTAAATATTATGTAGTATTATAGAATAAAGTTTAATTTTTTACTAAACATTGTGTCAATTATCCAGCTATTCAAATTCTTTTTAAACAAAGAACATTGTGGTTGTTTAATTTATTGTAATGTTGTTGTGTTGGCTGCATGGTTTGTTTAGTAAAATAGACTTAAAATAACTCTCAAAAATAGTAATCAAAGTTAAAAGTTAATCAGCATTTTCATTTTTTCCTTTGTTGCCATTCTCACTTTACGTTATTTCCAATTAAATGTTTCTTCCTCCGTTAACTTGATTTTAAATTAAAAGTAATATATATATACATATAGATAGATAATAATTTAAACTTTATATTCAACCCACATTATTCCATTTTTTTTAAAACCTTTATTTTTAAGGTCACTTAATGTCATATGAGCTTCATTTTTACACTTGATTAAAATTTCAAATTTATTTTTGAAACGGTTAACACACATCAATACATTATAAAATAAATAATTAAATTACGTTGCCATAATATAAATAAAATGTTTTATTAAAATTCTTGCCTTTTCTTGATTTTTTCCAAACTTAAACAAAAATTATATATATAAAAAAATCGTGTCCTAATTTTTCTTAAGTGGTACAAAAACACACCCACTTTATTAAAAACATATTCATACTCGATTTTAAATAACTTATTTGAAGAAATATTAAAAATAGCCAAAAGGCGCTGTCAATTACTATTCGTAATAATGCATCATTATTTTACTTTGGATTTTTATAACAACATACCTTTGTTGTATGAATATGAGCTTTTTATATTTATTTTATTGCGACTCTCCATTTGGAAAATGATAACGATTAACTTCGGGGTTTTTTTCGTAAACGCAAAGATTTGTAATTGCCTGCCATCTCTTGATTAACTATGGCACCACCCAGCAGTTCAATCTGAGTCTCTTCGTCTGGGCGGTAGATGGCAACCGCTTAGTTTTATTTATGCAAGATTTATATAACATGGTCGGGTCACGCCAATATAATTATGTAACTGCTAGCTTCCATTTTGGCTTTAGTAATTTTGTAGCTCTGTAAACAAATCAATATACTAATTTAAGCATCTCCAATATTTCTTGGTCTAAACTTGTATACACACTAAATATGGTATTATGTAATTTATATATAAACTCACACCATTTAAAATAACTAGATTTGCCACACATGTATATAGACTCACATATAAATAATAATTTTCAATATAGGACATGTTTGGTTGTGCTTAGATGCATGCATGACGCATAACTAATAATGGATAATGCATAATTTAATAAGTATAATTCAGAGTATTAGTATAAGCGTTCATAATTAAACATTATAATTAAAGTATGACTTAAATATATTGCTATTTTTTATTTAGTTTTTCTATAAGTAGGCCTAACCTATTTGCTCAAATAGATCAAGTCCATGTCTGGATAGTCTGTTCAAAGGCCCTTGGAAACCGAGTGCACTTGAAAGTCGAATGGATGTCCCTTTTGACGGTGTCTGAATCGTATATTTCAATTGTGCTAAATCATCTTTATAGCACACTTTACTAAAGGGCAGATAGGATCTGCCTCTAATCCACACTTTAGTTAAAATAACGTTTCTTTTTTTAATTAAAACAATATATACTGTGTGGAATTAGAATAAAATATACACAAATTATTAAATTAAATAAATATGTTGCGTTTTTTTTTACATAAATATGTTCATTGGTTAAATATATTTTTATAGCGTGAAGTGGCGTAGTTGGCTAACGCGCTTGTCGTGTTGAGCTCGACTGCTGAGGACGGGGAGATCGAGGTTCGAATCTCGGTCGGGTGAGATGAGGGGTGATTATTCCTAAATGGTTTTCCACTCTCCCTCCACGCAAATGCGGGTTCACTTCCTCTAAATCACCCTTCCCAATTCCTAATCCATTAGAGTAATTAGTACTTAAAGCGTATAACCCGAACGGGTAGTAAGATGCGGTGCTAAATATTATTATTATTTTTATAGCGTGAAACATAATGGTTGAATATTACCCCTATATAATAGGCTTATTACACCTTATAAGAAAACAACAAATTCAATCTCGTTGCCATGGAAACGCGTTTTTAAGAAATAACCAACAGAGACCTATTTCATAAAGTCTTGTTTTTTAGGTATTTAATGTCCACTTTCTAAACCGGCTGATTATATCAGTACACGACTTATATAATAATTTAAATCTATAACAAACACAACCATTAATAATTTATCACTATGAAAGGGCAAACCCACATGTCACCAATGTTGCAATTTTTTTTTCGGCCATGCCATGGATCAAACCCGTGTCCCTTAGCTCATTAGACAGACACGCAACCGACTGAGCTATGGTGTCAGTTCATTTACAAGTATATAATTTACAAGATAGTTATCTTTTAAGTTGTAATAAATTAGGATATTACGTTTCATAAAGATACAAGTAAACTCTTATAGATACAAGATAAATTTTACAATTTTTAAGTATTTTTTTACAAGTAAGCTTATAGTTTGGCTTCAAAAGGTGCTTGTACCTTAAAGCATTTGTGAACCGAGGAGTGTTCTCTACAAATCTTAGAAAGTAGGTAAAATACTTTACTAGTGCAATTTAGGTGACCTGGTGGTCTAGGGGTAAGGTGTCAGACTTCTGTGTTGGGGGTCCGGTGTTCAATCTTCGGTCCCGGCACAGATTTATCTGATTACCAAACCCTTCCTTCACCTCTGACAAGACATCTTGTGAATGTGGGGAATGCCAGGCCTCCACCGTGGTTCGGATTCCAAGTTAAACTGTAGGTCCTCCATTTCATCTCGCAATCACCCTACCATTACACATTAGCGTAAGTGTGTATAACCCGAACGGGTAGTAAGACGCGGTGCTAATAATAATAATAATAATAATAATAATAATAATAGGGTAATTTAATTAGGTTAAGAGCCACAGTGTGAACCGTAAAGAAAATATTGATACCTCTCAGGGCAAACGAAGTGTCAGGACCTCAACATTTCACATGAGATGACCTTGAAAACTGATTAATTTTACCTTTTCATACATTTTTTTTAAAATCATAAAACTTAAAGACCTTGCCTACCTGTGTGACGTAACAACATATCAAGATAGGATTTCTCCTGTTAATTGATCTAAGAGTTTTAGCCGGCAAATTTTAAATATAGAAAGTTGAAATAAAAAACCAAACGTTCTTAAACATTTCTAAAAGATAGTCTCCCACTGTCGCTAAGTAGGCTTTTTTTTTATAAACGTGACTTTTTTTTTCAAATCGACTACAATTCAGACTGTTTGGTTTACTCATTAAAATGTCCTGTAGGAGTCTTCTTGCCAGGATATCGATTAAAAAAGTCCGTGGTAGAAAATGTCTATCTAGAATAGGAAACAAAGAAAAATTTGATTTTTAAATACAAGTCATTGTCCAGAAACAAATGATAGAGTTTGTTTTTATGCTCGTCAGAGGAAGAGAGAAAGTGTTACCAGCAAATACACAAGAACCCTCTCAAGGTGAATTGCTCATTTTTTTAAACCTTTCTTTCTATTTCGTACATTGGCTTCTAAATGTGATAGTGCTTCGCAAAATGGCTTCTAATTCACGAAATAGGTTACGCCGTTAAAACTTTTCAAAATCCTGAATTGAATATATTGACTGATACCCTTTCACCTCCATATTTTGAAATACCAAAAATCACTTCTTTAATGACGTGGGATTTAACAAATTCTACGCCACGTTTCTTCGGTCTTCAAGGAAATTCATGTCACTGCATATTGAAGATGAAACATATACTCTATTCACGGTAACAATTACTCTCTGAAAGGTATTTTTTCTTACCAATATCCTACTAGATAATAGATTTCTGGTAGGGAAAAAGGCCTTTCAGAGAACAATTCCTATGGTAAACGGACTTTAACCTCTTCTACGAACGAAAAATAAAATCTGAGGGAAACAGCCTTGGAGGATTCGAGTATAGAAAGGACGCTTCCAGGTAAGGGAAAGACAAGTCTCCATCGAAGAAAAATAATATTGTTCAAGACATGAGGATTGTCAATTATTTAGGGGTCAAGGATCAAAGCGAGAGAAAGTATGTGCGGAGAATCATTTATATTTTCCCTTTTTTTTTTTTTTTCNTCGCATGCATTTAAGAACTGTTGGCATTCGGATGAGCTTTTTAGTTTCTTCTTCTTCTTCTTCTTATTATTATTATTATTATTAGCACCGCGTCTTACTACCCGTTCGGGTTATACGCACTTACGCTAATGTGCAATGGTAGGGTGATTGTGATATGAAATGGAGGACCTACAGTTTAACGTGGAATCCGAACCACGGTGGAGGCCTGGCATTCCACACATTCACAAGATGTCTTGTCAGAGGTGAAGGAAGGGTTTGGCAATCAGATAAATCTGTGCCGGGACCGAAGATTGAACCCCGGCCGCCAGCATAGAAGTCTTACACCTTTACCCCTAGACCGCCAGGTCTTTTTAGTTTCGATGACGATAGAAACTATCATGAAATAACCGGTGAATAACCTGCTACTAAATAGTATATACGACACGTATATCTTTCAATCCCGTATATTGGATTTTTTTAAAATTATTATTTAACACCGCGTCTTACACCCGTACGGGTTATACGCTTTAATTACTAATCACGCTAATGGAATTTTGAATTAGAGGAAGTGAACCCGCACTTGCGTGGAGGGAGAGTGTAAAACCATTTAGGAAAAAACCACCCCCCCAGTTCACCCGATCGAGATTCGAACCTCGATCTCTCCGTCCTCAGAAGTTGAGCTCAACACGAAACTAAGCGCGTTAGCTAACTACGCCACCCCGAGGCGGGTGCATATTTGATAACTACTCTAATGGGGTAGGGATGAGTAAGGAAGGATTTTAGAGGTAATCTACCCACTTTTGCGGGGAAAAATAGGGGGAAATCATTCAGGAAAAAAAGCCACCCTCAGTAAACCAGACCATGATTCTAACACCAATCTTCCCATGATCTAACACGATAGTGACGCCTTAGACCATTCGTCCACTGAAGTGGGTTTCGATGACTGTTGAGGTAATTACAGTAGCCCCGCGGCTTCTTTGGTGCTGATTGACAGCTCACAGCTGGCTTCTGACAGTCAACATGTAGGTATATACAGTAGCCCCGCGGATTCTTTGGTGCTGATTGACAGCTCACAGCTGGCTTCTGACAGTCAACATGTAGGTATATACAGTAGCCCCGTGACTTCTTTGGTGCTGACTGACAGCTCACAGCTGACTTTTGACAGTCAATATTTAGGTATATACCTAAATTTTGACTGTCAGAAGTGACAGCTGCTAAACACAAGTTTTTGCAGATCATTTAATTCGGCGTAGGGATACATAGTTTGGTCTGGTAATTTTTCAAAGCCGTCAGCTGTCAGCTGTGAGCTGTCAGTTAGCACCAAAGAAGCCATGGGGCTACTGTATGTGTTTTAAATTATTCTAACGTATATTAGTAAGGAAATATATGATTTATTACGTCCTAAAAGTGGTTCTGTAATATTAAATTATTCACCTTAACTCCATTTTTCTTCCACCTTAACTTTTTTTTTTTTACTTTTTCGCAATCTTACAGTTAGAGAAAGTATTGGGATCGTCAAAAAATTGAACTCAAGATTTTGATCAATGTTGACGTTTAATGACCCCCCTGAATCAAAAAAAAAAAGTTGTTTTTGAGTTTCCGTCTGTCTGTCTATCTGTACCTTGGACTAGAGCCTACACTATTTTACCGATAGAGCTAAAACTTGGGGTCTAGGGTTTTCATAGGGTCACCCCAAAGGGTTGTTTTTTTGGAATTGGATATCTAACCCTAAAATTAAGAGTACTGAAGGGGAAAAAAAACAATTTTCTCAAAATCGGCTCTAATGATTTTGATTAAATTTTATTTCTAAACATTTATAAATATTCCAAACAAAATGGCTACTCTCAAATATTTCGGCAAAATGACTTTAAGGGTTTCGGTCTGATGCGTAAATTCCTTTTTTTTTTATCATATCTCCGTAACTCTTTGAGATATAAAATTACTTATCATTGCAAATATGTAGGGATATTTATAATACTAATCTTTTATTTGAAACATATTCTTATAAAACTAATAACTTTCAAGCTATATGTATATAAAATTTGTATCCAGGCGTTGATTAAGATCACAAATAAAATGGCTATTTTCATTTTCCTATGAAAATGAATTTTAGGGTACTTTACGGAAGCGGATATTTCCATATCTCCACAACTATTTGAGATACTAAATAACTTACCATTGCAAAATTGTAGTACTATTAAAAATAAAAAATAATACATTTACATAATACATAATAATAATACATTCGAAATACATTTTTAAAAAACCAACAGTTTCTGAGATATTGGCAATTAATACAATTTTGTGAGCTTTAATTGTAAAGAGATACTACTAAGTTTTAACGCAATAATTCTCCAATGCCATAGAGTAATTAAATATAAGTAGGTCTCTAAAAGCTTATATTGTTTTTCCTTAAACCTCTTAGAAGAAATGTTTGTACAACAATGATCTATATCCATTTTAGACTCAATAGTCAATATTTACCTTTTTTATTGGTCAAAATTTATAAATGAGGAATTTAATAGCAATGCGATTACCTGAAGATGTGAACACCTAATAAAATGTCGAAAATTTTAAACTGAAGTCGAAATTTTAATACGAAGTGTTGACCCTTGTGTACCCAAAATTGGCCTTTTTTTTATTGGTCCAAACATACAAATGAGGACATTAATTCTTTAAAAACAAAATTATAAAATTTAAAAACTTGTCTCAAAAAATATTTTACGTAAAGTATAGTGCAATTTATGCTTGGGGTTTTGCTAGTTTATATTATTTAGTTTCACATATATTACGAGTTTTGAGTAAATATCTCCATTTTTAAACAATAGAGCGATAAAGTCCGTGTGGAAATCCATACTTTTTTTTTTAACCTGTCGTCATTTTGGTACCCTCCTGTAGTAGGCCTAAGAAAATAAGCGTAATAACAGACAGGCACGTGGGATGGGGTGTAGGGGGGGGGGGTTAGGTTGACGTACGATCAATAGTTTGGTTAGTCTTCTATGTGGGGGGTTCCCCTATCAACCCTCGCTCATTTCAAGAAAGTAAGACATCTCTATGTACCTCCTTTAGAAAATAATGACGTCTGCAGTTGATTGCTTTCTAGGGCTTACAACCTGTGCCCCAATTGGCTGTTCTTATTTCATCGTGAGAGGGGTTAGGGGGGGTTATTGGTACCATAAGGGGGGCAGGAACTTCTCCTCCCCCCTTTCCATAACCCCTTCACACCCTTCAGAAGACACTATGGGGTGCTAGGAAGGCAACATGGAGGCATCGATCCACGACGGTCAGCATCCTGCGATTCAAAATGGCGGAATTATTTGTTCCCCAAGGGTGGTATGGAAGGTTATGGTTGTGTTTTAACCCCTTGGTCGTTTTAGTACCCATATATAAGATATATAACTAGTGAATGAGGAATTTGGAAGGTTTAAAGGGTGAAGATGGTCCCCCTCAACCACCAAAAGCTACTTCAGGAAGTGATGAATATTTTCAATTTCATCATCGACCGAAAAAGAAAATCTTATTCTCAGGAACGTTAGGTCGATCATGGTTAAGTTAAGGATGGCTGGTAGGGCCAAAATAAACCAAATATTTATCCAGTAGAAACAAAGAGTTTAATTTTCTTCACACGGTGATATCAACAGTTGTTGAGTATTTGTCAACAACATAGCGACATTAGATGTCAAACTTTTTAAATGAAGAGAGAAAGATGTCATTAAATTCCAGTACACCTCCGACAGATATTCAACAACTGTTGTTATCAACATACTCTATATCTCTACTGGGGAAATATTTGAATTGTTTTGACATAAAAACAACCAAAAAAACACTTACCTTAACTCGTCTCCCCTACAACCTCACCTTAATACGGATTAATCATGTACTAATAACACAAAAGATTCCTTTTAGTGGAAAGGAATATCTCGATCGGACAACTTAAAAATTGATCGTAGTTTGACGAAATAAATTTGTTATTAATCGTCCCATAAAAAAAAACTAAATAATAAAAGTGAAATTATTGGGTTTTTTCTTAATACTTAAGATATGTTGTATCTAGAAGATGATTCAAACATTCCAATAGTAGAAAATTGTAGCCTACATTTACATAGAAAATTGAAATACTTTGACATTAAACGTCTTTTATCTATAAATACAAATTATTTAGTTGACCTTTATTATTATTATTATTAGCACCGCGTCTTACTACCCGTTCGTGTTATACGCACTAGTTGACCTTGGTGGACCAGATGTTCATGGGTTCAAACCCAGCTGAGATCGAAGAATTTTTCTTGATCGATAAAAAATCCGTAGCACAACTTTCTTCGGAGGGGAAGTAAAGCCCATGTTGATTGTGGCGGGTAAAATATCTTTGGAAGGTTTTTTTTTAAAATACCTTTAATGGTAGGTAATTTCACTCTTTCACACGTTGAAGTTCTAGTGTGCTGATATCATCAGTAGGTTAAGAAAGTTCATGTTAAACCCTTGAAATATTTTAGACCGATGAATAAAACGCCAAATCGAACCACATTTCACATTTACATTGCTAGATGACATAATTTGGAATTTAATTACTCATGGCTAGAAACTTGAAAGGTACGTAAACCTGTTTGAATTTTTTTTATAAGACTTGAGATATTTAAGTTCCGTTAGAGGGTTGAAAAGATTTCCACTAGACAAAATTTCACTTTAACATGGCAAAAGGATATAGTTTGTAACTAATTGTTCTCGGTGACCTGGCGGTGTAGGAGTAAGGTGTAAGACTTCTGTGCTGGCGGCCGGGGTTCAATCCTCGGTCCCGGCACAGATTTATCTGATTACCAAACCCTTCCTTCACCTCTGACAAGACATCTTGTGAATGTGGGGAATGCCAGGCCTCCACCGTGGTTCGGATTCCACGTTAAACTGTAGGTCCTCCATTTCATCTCACAATCACCCTACCATTACACATTAGCGTAAGTGCGTATAACCCGAACGGGTAGTAAGACGCGGTGATAATAATAATAATAATTGTTCTCTATCTCTTAAATTGTTTTGTTAGACACACAAACCTATAAACTTTTAAACATCTTTGAAATATTTAAGATTACAATAGATGGTTAGAGAGTTATGTTTATTAATATTTTCTTCTTTTTTTTTCTGAAAATGTGATATAGTTTGTCATTAAGTACTATATCTGGGTGTAAAAGGTCGCTGTTTGGGGGAGTCTAGACCCTTGAAAAAATTGATGTTTTCCCATAAAATGAGTTCAAACTTACATTTAAAAGATTAAATAATTTATTTTTTTATAATATATTTTACTTTAATTATAGATGTCACATCTTCTGTGCTGGGTGTCCGGGGTTCAATCCTCGGTCCCGGCACGAATTTTTATCTGAATACCAAACCCTTCCTTCCCCTCTGACAAGACATCTTGTGAATGTGTGGAATGCCAGGCCTCCACGCCGTGGTTCGGATTCCACGTTAAACTGTAGGTCCTCCATTCCATCTCACAATCACCCTACCATTACACATTAGTGTAATGGCGTATAACCCGAACGGTTAGTAAGACGCGGTGATAATAATAATAATAATAATAATAATAATAATATAGATGTCACCAACCAAATACTAGCTATTTACTGTTTTAATATCCATCTAAAATATGCATTCTTTAAAACTTCCTACACTCTACATTTCAAATAACAAATGGTTTCTTATAGACTACATCCGCTATGGTATATGACATCAATAGAAGGGTCTAAGAAAAACAGTCACATATTGTCCGTTATTAACTGTAATAAGATTATATTTGAGAAATACACCCCCCGTCAACCACCTACTTTTATATTCTTATGTAAAACAATATTAACACATTGGTAAGTTATTACGTCAACCCAATCCCTAAAAAAAAAATTAGTTTTTTTTTACGCCGATGAGTATTATACTAACTTCATCTACGACATTAGGAGCTCGATATTTCATTGCCACACTTACAAAAGTACACCACCTATCCATATCTTCAGCTAGTTCTATCCAGTCCACCTCATTACACCCTATCCATATCTTGAGCGAGTTCTATACAGTCCACCTCATTAGACACTATCCCTATCTTGAGCGAGTTCTATACAGTCCACCTCATTACACCCTATCCATATCTTCAGCTAGTTATATCCAGTCCACCTCATTACACCCTATCCCTATCTTGAGCGAGTTCTATACAGTCCACCTCATTACACCCTATCCATATCTTCAGCTAGTTCTATCCAGTCCACCTCATTACACCCTATCCCTATCTTGAGCGAGTTCTATACAGTCCACCTCATTACATCCTATCCCTGTCTTGAGCGAGTTCTATACAGTCCACCTCATTACACCCTATCCCTATCTTGAGCGAGTTCTATACAGTCCACCTCACTACACCCTATCCATATCTTGAGCGAGTTCTATACAGTTCACCTCATTACACCCTATACCTATCTTGAGCGAGTTCTATACAGTCCACCTCATTACACCCTATCCATATCTTCAGTTAGTTATATCCAGTCCACCTCATTAGACCCTATCCCTATCTTGAGCTAGTTCTATCCAGTACACTTTATTAGACACTATCATTATCTTGAGCTTGTTCTATACATTCCACCTCATTACACTCTATACCTATTTCCCATTGGGTTTCCCATTCAATACCCTGAACATGGTTCTAATTTTCTCCATCAGCACTAGCCCTTAAAATTTTTGGTTTTGAAAAGTAGTGTCTAAAGGTAATTTACTCGATAATTCCAGGAGAACGAGTGTTCACATTTTAAAAAAATAGGAAAACTTATATTGTATTTGTAAATGGTTGCAAATTAACTTAACTTCCTATTAAATATTTTGTCCCTAATTATTTAATTTCAGTTATTTCTTTAATCTCAACTTTTATTTCCCCGCGCTCTATGATCTCATTTTGAACTGGCACTCACCTAGTATGGCTATCTATGATTTGATTTTGAACTATATTCTCTCTTAGTTTCTTTTTCTTTTCTTATGTTGGCTAAAAATGGTTAGTTGATCATGGGTGTAGACTGTAAAGTAGCTATTCAGCCTGCTCTGAAAATGATAAATTTTGTTATTGAACGTAAAATTCAATATCAATAACTCTTTATTATTTCGATGTTAACTAATAAGATTATAAGTATCGATTTAAAAACATGAATTCTAAAACAAACCAAGCATTAATAACAAAACACATTGTTTATGCTGGAAATAAAACAGTTTCGTTTAAACCAGGAACAAGGGTAAGCTTTAGGCCTACTTATTAATTAGTGATTGGGTAAGTTTGATAAATAGTATAACAAAATATGACACACATAACCACTATTTATAATAAGGTGTGTTTTTTTAACTTTTTTTTTGTCAAACATTGAAGTCATTTTAATTATGTGCTATTTTATAGTTCTTTGATCAATAGAGCGTCGATAATTCAGACGTCAAAAGTTTGGATCGCCGAGAAAAAATATGTTTTTATAAAAATAACCACAGTAGTATAAATATCAGAGATATGGCCGCCAAAAAACGCACCTCAACTTTCGTAAAAAAAAAATTGGAGACTTTTTTGTTGTTAGAATTTTGCCTTACTATATTCCTTCAAAATTTGTGATATTTGGCAACAAGAAGACATGTATACGTTGTTTAACTAAAGAGATGTTTATCTCTTAACAATGTTATTATTAGCACCGTGTCTTACTACCCGTTCGGGCTATACGCACTTACGCTAATGTTTAATGGTAGGGTGATTGTGAGATGAAATGGAGGACCTACAGTTTAACGTGGTATCCGAACCACGGTGGAGGCCTGGGCATTCCCCCACATTCACACGATGTCTTGTCAGAGGTGAAGGAAGGGTTTGGTAATCAGATAAATCTGTGCCAGGACCGAGGATTGAACCCCGGCCGCCAGCATAGAAGTCTGACACCTTACCCCTAGACCGCCAGGTCACCCTATCTTAACAATGAGTTTCAAAAGTATCCCTTCAATGCTATTTTTTTTTTTTTTTGTATATGCACTGTATTTTCAAAAATCCGGACTGGGTTGATACCCAATTAGTCTGAATTATCGTCGTCGCTCAACTGTATCTATAAAAAGTGTCAACTGGCGTAAATGGCTTACAGATGCGGGTTCACTTCCTCTATATTCAACCTTCCCAATTTCTAACACATTAACGTAAATAGTACTTAAGTGTATAACCTGAACGGGTAGTACGACGAGGTGCTTAGTAGTACTAGTAGTACTTGGGCGATCACTTATTACATGAGTCTGTTTTTGACTGTTCAATTTACATAGATAGAGTCCTATGAAAAATAAAACACATAATTTACAGTCAGCATTGATAATATTTTATTATATTAAGTTATTAGGGTTCTATAGGTATTTATCATAATGTCTATCAAAAATGACAGCTGCTGATTACACGACTTGATTTAAGATAAAACGTGAAAACTATATTTCTTCGACTCTCAGACACCATCAATTGTAAGATGTACCTTAACATTTCAGTAGTACCAACAGAAAAAATGCTTTGATTCTAAGAAAATAGAATAAAAATAAAACGCTAAAATACTCATGTCTAAGCAATATTTTTATTGCAGATTTCCATTTACCAACAACAATAGTGTCTTATCAATCAGTAGTTATGTTATTCATCTCTTACTTCTGGATCAATATAAGTTTGATTATTATGAGTCATCGTTATCTACATCTGATTCTTCTGAACCGTCGATAACTACACCTGATTACCCGCCTCGGTGGCGTAGTTGGCTAACGCGCTTGTCGTGTTTAGCTTGACTGCTGAGGACAGGGAGATCGAGGTTCGAATCTCGGTCGGGTGAACTGGGGGTGGCTTTTCCTAAATGGTTTTCCACTCTCCCTCCACGCAAATGTGGATCAACCTTCCCAATTCCTAATCCATTAGAGTAATTAGTACTTAAAGCGTATAACCCGAACGGGTAGTAAGACACGGTGCTAAATTATTATTATTATTATTATTATTATTATTATTATTATTACACCTGATTCTTCTGATCCGTCAACACCTGCATTTGATTCTTCTGAGCTGTTGATATATGCATCTTATTATTCTGAGCCGTCGATATCTACATCTGATTCTTCTGATCCATCAACACCTGCATTTGATTCTTCTGAGCTGTTGATATCTGCATCTGATTCTTCTGAGTTGTTGATATCTGCATCTGAGTCTTCGATATCTGCATCTTATTATTCTGAGCCGTCGATATCTACATCTGATTCTTCTGAGCCGTTAACACCTGTATCTGATTCTTCTGAGCTGTCGATATCTGCATCTGATTATTCAGAGTTGTCGATATCTGCATCTGATTCTTCTGAGCCGTCGGCATCTGCATCTGATTCTTCTGAGCCGTCGGTATCTGCATCTGATTCTTCTGAGCCGTCAACACCTGTATCTAATTCTTCTGAGCCGTTGATATCTGCATCTGATTATTCTCAGCCGTTGATATCTGCATCCTGATTCTTCTGAGCTGTTGATATATGCATCTGATTCTTCTGAGCCGTCGGCATCTGCATCTGATTCTTCTGAGCCGTCGATATCTGCATCTGATTCTTCTGAGCCGTCATTATCTGCATCTGATTCTTCTGAGCCATCAAGAGGGTTGGTTGGAAGAAACTGTTATTCTATGCGCCATCTATTATAAGACGTACTCCGTTGTTAGAGACGTTTAAATTGGGAAAAAAGTGTCTCAAAAATGAATAAATATGCCAAATATGGTAATTTTTCTACCGTTCAGATAAGCTTTTATTTTTATTTAGCACCGCGTCTTACTACTCGTTCGGGTTGTACCCCTAAGTACTAATTATGCTAATGTATTAAAATCGGGAAGGTTAAATTTAGAGGAGGTGAACCCGCATTTGTGTGGATGGAAAGTGGAAAACCATTTAGGAAAAAAACCAACCCCAGTTCACCCGATCGAGATTCTAACCTCCATATCCCCGTTCCTCGCCAGTCTGGCTCGACACGAAATTAGCCTGTTAGCCAACTCGTCGAGGCGGGTTTTCAGATAAGGTACCTTATGAAAGTGGGACAGTACGTAAGTAACATAATCCTAGCTATTATAATATAAACTCATCATGTCTGGTTGCTTCAGTTGGTATTATAAAAGTAATATTGTTTAAATAATTACTACATATCAAAGTTTAGTTTCAACTATAAATTTTAATAATAGGGTTAAGTTACAATGAGATCATAAATCTGTAATTAGGATCACTTTTGTTTTGAGAGCATGAGTCCATTGTTTATTTATTTATATTTCTGCCTACTACACGATTATTTATAAAGCTTTTACTGGATACTGTATCATGATAAAACATTATAACCTATTGTTGTTTGTGTGTGTACTTTGAAATCTACTTTAAAACAACCAAATCACAGTTAAGAGGTGTTTTTTTTTAATCAAATAAGGTCTTCATTTACAACTATATCGGTTTCCATTGTTGGATTTTAAACTTTTAAAATACTCTATTTATTTCACTTCGAGTCAAGTCGATATATTGCATTCATTTGTATTGGTTGTAAAGTTCGGATCAAGTAGGGGTCTACAACTTGTTTGAATGGGTTTGGTTTAAAATAATAAGCGTGTTTAAGTTAGATTAGATTTAATAATTTGTTTTTATCAAAAATATATATATATATATTTTTAAATAATCCTTTAAAAATGATTTAGTTGCTTAACAAAAAGATATTCTGTCACGTCTGTTTTCGGTAACAAATGAGTCGCCTCGATGGAACGGTCGAAACGTTTTCGAAGTTTAAATTTTACCGTGCAAGAGAAACTTACCCTGGTAGATTTAGTATCGAAACGTGTGTCTATCATAGGGAATAAAAAAATCAACGTCCCCGCGTTGAGGGCGAAAGAGGAGGCTTGGAAAGAGATACTTCAAGAGTTCAACTCTCACCCGTTTGCGGCCAAACGGAACGTCAAGCAGATTAAGATATTGTATGAAAATATCAAACAGAAGGCGAAGAGACACTTCACCAGGGGTCGGCGGTCGAACGCTGCCGCCGCCAAGTTCGATCTTGTCGGCGAAAAACTGATGGCACTCTTTAAAAATGGCTTGGAGAGTAATTTATGTGACCAAGGATGTGGAAACTTAAGTAAGTTCATATTAATCATTTGTTTGGACTAAAATTTTGTATATTTTTAAAAGTTTTGTTTTTACATTTTCTTAGTGTTATTTAGGGGGTGAGATGGGCTCTTAAGATGTCTGGTTCTATCTGTATTACCTACCTAAGTTAGGTGTTATATGGAGGGTGAAAAGGGCTCTTAAGACGTCTGGTTCTAGCTGTATTACCTACCTAAGTTAGATATTATCTGGGGGGTGAGGCGGGCTCTTAAGACGTCTGGTTCTAGCTTATTACCTACCTAAGTTAGGTGTTATCTGTGGGGTGAGACGGGCTCTTAAGACGTCTGGTTCTAGCTGTATTACCTACCTAAGTTAGGTGTTATCTGTGGGGTGAGACGGGCTCTTAAGACGTCTGGTTCTAGCTGTATTACCTACCTAAGTTAGGTGTTATCTGTGGGGTGAGACGGGCTCTTAAGACGTCTGGTTCTAGCTGTATTACCTACCTAAGTTAGGTGTTATCTGTGGGGTGAGACGGGCTCTTAAGACGTCTGGTTCTAGCTGTATTACCTACCTAAGTTAGGTGTTATCTGTGGGGTGAGACGGGCTCTTAAGACGTCTGGTTCTAGCTGTATTACCTACCTAAGTTAGGTGTTATCTGTGGGGTGAGACGGGCTCTTAAGACGTCTGGTTCTAGCTGTATTACCTACCTAAGTTAGGTGTTATCTGTGGGGTGAGACGGGCTCTTAAGACGTCTGGTTCTAGCTGTATTACCTACCTAAGTTAGGTGTTATCTGTGGGGTGAGACGGGCTCTTAAGACGTCTGGTTCTAGCTGTATTACCTACCTAAGTTAGGTGTTATCTGTGGGGTGAGACGGGCTCTTAAGACGTCTGGTTCTAGCTGTATTACCTACCTAAGTTAGGTGTTATCTGTGGGGTGAGACGGGCTCTTAAGACGTCTGGTTCTAGCTGTATTACCTACCTAAGTTAGGTGTTATCTGGGGGGTGAGACGGGCTCTTAAGACGTCTGGTTCTAGCTGTATTACCTACCTAAGTTAGGTGCTATCTGGGGGGTGAGACGGGCTCTTAAGACGTCTGGTTCTAGCTGTATTACCTACCTAAGTTAGGTGCTATCTGGGGGGTGAGACGGGCTCTTAAGACTTCTGGTTCTAGCTGTATTACCTACCTAAGTTAGGTGTTATCTGAGGGCTGAGACGGGCTATTTGAATACCAGGATGAATTTAGTTAAAATTAATTAAAATCCAGGTTGTTAAGGGTTAGAAATTTAATTTTGAGCTCACTCTCTATGGTTAAGTTTTTTTTTTTGTGCACAGCATCTTGGTAACCTTTTAGGCCAATTACATGTAGTTGAAATGAAGCTATAATTAAGAATAAATGTACCTACATTTATTTATTTTTGTAGAGGGTAAGTGGAAAACCATTTAGGATTTTTAAAAAAACACGCCATGCCGAGATTGTTAGTCCTCATATTCTCATCATTGGCAATCTTGTTTATTTCACTTGTAACCACTTAAGTGATGCCCAGACTATCGAGCCGAACCTTGGGCTGAATCCGTAAAAGCCGAGCTTTGTCTCTCACGAACCGACCCTGGAACATTCCTGCGATCTCGATTTTGCTTCATCAAGTGGTTTCACACACACACACACTCAGGGGACAGGGAAAAATCAAAATTGGCTCCTATGCCATATATTTATTTACACTTTGCAATAAAGAGAGAGAAAAAATACAAGACAGACTATTGTGGCAAACGCAATTGTACAAAAGGGGATTGGAATATATCGGAAATAATCTGCTTTGCTACCTTAAATTTCAAGAAACCATCGGTCAATACAAAAACTCTACTCGAATTTCACCAAGTGATTCTGAGCGTGTAATTAATTTGATTGGGCCAAAAAGGGCAAATATTTAGTTCACATTTAAGTTATTACAGGGTGTCTTACCATCCGGGGAAATCAGTGAAAACGGGAATTAAGCAGGAGTTTGAAGTGATTGGGGGAAAACTGGAATAAGTCGGGAATTTGGTAAATTACGATGAAAATACGGGAAAATGTTTTACTCAAAATCTTATATATCTCATGGGTGACCTGGTGGTCTAGGGGGGCAAGGTGTCAGACTTCTGTGCTGGCGTCCGGGGTTCAATCCTCGGTCCCGGCACAGATTTATCTGATTACCAAACTCTTCCTTCACCTCTGACAAGACATCTTGTGAATGTGAGGAATGCCATGGCTCCACCGTGGTTCGGATTCCACGTTAAACTGTAGGTCCTTCATTTCATCTCACATTCACCCTACCATTGCACATTAGCGTAAGTGCGTATAACCCGAATGGGTAGTAAGACGCGTTGCTTATAATAATAATAAGAATAATAACAAAAAACCTCAAGCCAGGTCAACGAGAGAACCTACATGAAAAATTTCTCCCCACTACTTTTTTGAATGTGTTTTAATGATAAATAAACAAAAAAAAACTTAAAAGCTGCATGGTTCGAGATTCACTTCACGGCATCGTCCGATGAGTTATGAGTCAAGCCTTGTAAAATCCTTTTTCTGTTAATCTAAAACACTTGACACTCAAATGTTTCGATGTAAGCGCTCCTCCGAACATGTGAAAAGCGTTCTACAGCCCACGTTCATGCTCGCGAAATGGTTGCGCTCGATAGTCTGGACGCCCCTCTTGACCATGATCATAGATGTTGGTAGGGTTAAGTTAATATGATCTGTGTTATTTTGAAAGGTTGTGTTAAAATACATGTAAAACTTCCCATCAGATGTCCCGGAAGCGGCATTAGAGACGTCCCGAGAAGTGTCTTCCAGCAGCTCGTTTGTGCTACTCGAGGACGAACAGTATTGGTGTGAACAGGAGGATCTGATGGCCGTGAGTCGACCCTAACTTTGTTACAATATGATAGTCAGCGTTCGGCCAAACTGACGAGTGAGCACGTGATTAGCAGATAGAGCCGATACTTGTTGCCGAGGAGGCAAAGGTTCGAATCTTGCCCTCGATAGTTGTTGATGAGGAGGCAAAGGTTCGAATATTGCCCTCGATAGTTGTTGACAAGGAGGCAAAGGTTCGAGTATTGCCTTCGATAGTTGTTGACGAGGAGGCAAAGGTTCGAATCTTCCCCTCAATATTTGTTGATGAGGAGGCAAAGGTTCGAATATTGCCATTGATAGTTGTTGCCGAGGAGGCAAAGGTTCGAATATTGCCCTCGATAGTTGTTGACGAGGAGTCAAAGGTTTGAATCTTCCCCTCAATATTTGTTGATGAGGAGGCAAAGGTTCGAATATTGCCATTGATAGTTGTTGACGAGGAGGCAAAGGTTCGAATATTGCCCTCGATAGTTGTTGACGAAGGAGGCAAAGGTTCGAATATTGCCCTCGATAGTTGTTTACGAGGAGGTAAAGGTTCGAATATTGCCCTCGATAGTTGTTGATGAGGAGGCAAAGGTTCGAATCTTGGCTCAGTGAACCGAGGATGGTTTTTCACAAGTGATTTATTGTTGTTTTCCCATCCTCTATTTACGCTAACGGTGATTCTTTTTTGTAAAAGTCTTCTTTGATTATAATATTGAAGTATTTGAACATATCAGTTTAACATATATGTTTGGTTTATGATCATACCAAGTAAATTAAGCCGTTAGTAGCAAGTGTGCTAAACCTATCGATAATAATAAAAATGTCAAAATGGGAAGTTTTCCTAGCACTCAATGAACCAACATAAAATAATATTGTCTAGCGCCTGTAAACTAGACTGTACCGGCTCGAGCGTGTACGCTTGAAAAATAGAAACGGCTCTATCGTTCAAGCGCTTGCACTTGGTCGCTCCAGTCTGGCCACCTCTCATTACAACCAATGTGTTCTATTTTATATTTCAGTCGCTCGCTCCAGTCTGGCCCTGCCCTTAGGGCAGCGCAGCGATGTAAAATCAAACGGCCGTCTAGACAACCGAAATATTACCGACCAAATGTTGCTTTTAGGTTAAACTCTGTTGATCATATATTTGCCGCTATTTGAGATACGAAATAGCCGATCATTGGACACACTACATTTTACTACCCTTGTGTACTGGTTACGCTAATTATTTTGGCGATTAGAACTCGGTTATAGTCAAAGGAAGTGTACCCTGCATTTGTGTGGAGGGAGAGCGGAAAACCATTTTGGAAAAACCGCCCTCAGTACACCCGATTGAGATTCGAACGTCAATTTTTCCCGTCATCAGCAGTCCACACCACACGGCCACCGAAATTGTATAGTTGTAGGACTATTCAAAATAATAATAATATTTAGCACCGCGTCTTACTACCCATTCGGGTTATACGCTTTAAGTACTAATTACTCTAATGGATGAGGAATTGGGAAGGTTAAAATAGAGGAAGTGAATCCGCATTTGCGTGGAGGGGGAGTGTAAAACCATTTAGGAAAAACCACCCCCAGTTCACCCGACGGAGATTCAAACCTCGATCTCCTCGTCCTCGGCGGTCGAGCTCAACACGACAAGCGCGTCAGCCAACTACGCCACCGAGGCGGGTTATTCAAAATAAAAACTTTTATTTGCTCAGTAGTGGAACGTGATGTTTTTTGTTTTGATTTTTCATAATGTTTTTAAATAAGGAGAGAGTCTTTGATGTACACCTTACAATTTATATTTAGTTTGGGGCTGCATAAAGTTTCAAAAAATTTATCTCAATCTAGAGTTAAAATGTTATCAATCGCAATATGAGAAAGTAAAAAAGACTTATACTTCTTACACATTTTTATTTAAAATAAACTGTTATTTTTTTCAGATGAGACCGGTGAAAATCGAAGATTGGACAGAACCCGTCGAGAGTTCCGCCTCCGACACGATAACGCTGAGGAACGCGGCGCCTCTTTCGATGTCGAGCGACGAGTCTTCTTCGTCGATAGACCTCCAGCCTCAACCGGGTTTAATTCTGCTAAGGCGCCTGACTTCCTACGGCGAGCAAATGACTACTTCTACCAGACTTTGAACCGATTTTGTAACCTTTTGTTCTGAAGATTCGCCTTCTTGATGGGCTATACTGCAGATAATGGGGCGCGCCCAGAGTTCAAAACCTGTTTTGGGTGTACCGAGGGTGGTTTTCCACTTTCGGCTCGAGTTTGAGTACACATCCTTTAAATTGCACCTTCCTCGTATCCTAAACACATTATTGTAAATTATTACATACATGAATAACCTAAATGAATATTACGACACNAAAAGGTAGTAGACTCAAGTTTTACTTAAAGATGAGACGCCCAAATACTTGAATCCCTGAAATCTTATAGTATTAAGGATTATAGGTTCTTAAAAGTCTCGAAAAATATTTTGAAATACGATTTACGAAGGCCTTGACTTTAAAATAAATTGATAAGAGAAACTAAATATAGAGCGGACTTGGGAGCCTTAACTTGGTATTATTATCATTATTGGTGACCTGGCGGTCTAGGGGTAAGGTGTCAGACTTCTGTGCTGGAGGTCCGGGGTTCGATCCCTGGTCCCGGCACAGATTTATCTGATTACCAAACCCTTCCTTCACCTCTGACAAGACATCTTGTGAATGTGTGGAATGCCAGGCCTCCACCGTGGTTCGGATTCCACGTTAAACTGTAGGTCCTCCATTTCATCTCACAATCACCCTACCATTACACATTAGCGTAAGTGCGTACAACCCGAACGGGTAGTAAGACGCAGTGCTGATAGTAATAATAATAATATCATTATTACTATTATTATTATTAACACCACATATTACTACTACCTGTTGTGGTTGTACAAACTTTAGCTCAGTAGACAGACAAGATATAGACTGAGCAAAGGTGTCTGATTATTGGAACAAATACTATTTTAGATTTTTTTAAAGTGGCTCAACCGTCATCTTTTGGATTTTTCTTTTTATTAAGGAGGAGAGCTATGTAATAAAGATTGAAATATTACACTAATGGCTTGAAATATTTTATAAGATATTGTTACATTTTACCACATTAAATTGTAAAATAATATGAACTCATGTTTCATCGGTGTATTCAATGTATTTAAATGTTAATAAAGAAGTACAATTTGCTTTTCAAAACAATAATTTATTTATTGACTTGTGTTCACATCAAATAACTAATTGTGTAAAAATGGTGTAAAATGACAATCTAAACGTGAGGATTGAACATGAACCCTTTGGCTTTCAGTTACAGTTTATTACAAAGTCAAAAGATTTTTATGTTTTAGGTGCAAATTTTAGAGAAATGTTTATATTTCATGCTTTAACACTGTTAAATAATTTGATATCATAATTATTGCTCATGAAATCTGCAGACTACATGTATGTATGTATGAAACTAGATCTTTTAAGGTTACTAACTGTCAGATAAGGTCCTTCCTATGAACATTGGACTGTAGTAACTTTTCTAGCTGTCAGATAAGGTTCTTCCTATGAACATTGGACTGTAGTAACTGTTCTAGCTGTCAGATAAGGTTCTTCGTATGAACATTGGACTGTAGTAACTGTTCTAACTGTCAGATAAGGTCCTTCCTATGAACATTGGACTGTAGTAACTTTTCTAGTTGTCAGATAAGGTTCTTCCTATGAACATTGTACTGTAGTAACTTTTCTAGTTGTCAGATAAGGTTCTTCCTATGAACATTGGACTGTAGTAACTGTTCTAGCTATCAGATAAAATTCTTCCTATGAACATTGGACTGTAGTAATTGTTCTAGCTGTCAGATAAGGTTCTTCGTATGAACATTGGACTGTAGTAGCCTTTATAGGCATGGTCTAACGTGCTACTCTCGAAATAGATAAGACTTCCAATGAAAGGGAGATCATTGTTTGATCCCAGTCACGTGTATTAAAGGTTGTTTTTACAAAAATAGTTTTCCACTCTACCACCACACAAATTCGGGTACACTTCTAAATATAACCTTCTTAAAATCGTCAGGGTAATTAGGACATGAGCGTACAACCCAGGGTTTCCCAAACTTTTTGAGATCGCCCCACCCTTCACATGTCGGACTTTCCGTGCAACACCCCTGTACCCGATATTTTCAATGAGCATTAGAATCCGGAACTTGTATGAAGGGAGCGCTTTAAAAAGAAAGAAAAAAATATGTTTTCTTATGAGATTTATTCCATTATTTAGAATATCTACTGTAAGAGTACATGTATTGAAAATTTGCATTTTGCTTTTCACTAAACATTTTAAGTAGAATAATAATAATAATACTTAGCACCGCGTCTTACTACCCGTTCGGGTTATACGCTTTAAGTACTAATGACTCTAATGGACTAGGGATTTGGAAGGTTGAAATAGAGGAAGTGAACCCGCATTTGCGTGAAGGGAGAGTGGAAAACCATTTAGGAAAAACCACCCCCAGTTCACCCGACCGAGATTCGAACCTCGATCTCCCCGTCCTCAGCGGTTGAGCTCAACACGACAAGTGTGTTAGCCAACTACATCACCGAGGCGGGTATTTTAAGTAGAGCCCCCGTAAAAATGGCTAGACGCGATAAAGTGAAAAGTTGCCATATAAAGACGGAATAAAGTATTTTCTCCTTTGATAGTTTTTAGATATGATTTGCAATGTTTTTTGAACAGCGAAATAAAACGAAATAGTCATGTTACATGAAATTCTCCTATAAAACGAAATAACACCGCTTTTACAACAAAAAATCTTTAAAATAAACATTAACTTAAGAAGAAATTAAGTAGAAATTTTGACTATACTGTAATTTGATTAGTATTTGGTTGTAGTGTAAGCTAACTTTAGGCTACAAAATTGTGAAATATGCAGACTGACTTGACTTGAAGAAAGAATTTTATATAATGTTTCAATAATAAGTTTTAATTTCGTATACATCATCTCAATATGTAAATAATTATTAAACACCTCAGATAACATCTGATTTTGAATAAAAAGGAAATAACACCGAAATTAAGATTTAAAAAACTAAATTTGACTAAAAATAAAACCATTTTTACGAGGCTCTAATTATACATTATAGTGTTTCCTTATAACCGCAACACCCCAAAGCGTTGAAACTCAGTGCTAAAAAAGAAAAAGAAGTTCTTAAACTTGTTTTTTTCTTTTAACCTCCAGGTATTTTTCCATTTTGAAACGAGGAAATGTGACGATGACCGAACTCTTGTGGATAGCAGCCGCAAGCTCGGGAAACCCATGGAACTGGTGCTCGGGAAGAAGTTCAAGTTTGAAGTTTGGGAGACAGTGGTGCAGATGATGGCCCTGAACGAAGTCGCCAGATTTACCGTCGACAAAAGCGTACGTTATGTTATTCAATGAGGAACGCTTATTAGAATTGGGAGGTTTCTCGCCGGCAAGGAGGTTTGTGTCCAAATCACAGCCGGGCGTGTAAGACAATGTTTTCCCAATCTCTCTTCACACAAATGTGGTTACATTTCTTTTTATTGTTTGGGGTTTTTTATTTCCACTTTGTCAAAATAAGTATGCAACTAAAACACAAGGAATATTCCAAAAATTTAGGCAAATGCTAAAAACTTAGGAATTTAAGGTGGGGATATAGGGCGAGCGAGAAAAGTTAAGTGTTTTTTTGGGTTTCTATATCAAAACATTTTTTGAGCCAAAATAAATCAAATATTCCTTCTGTACAGACAAAGAGTTTAATTTTTGCTTCACGCGGTGATATCAACAATTGTTGAATACCTGTCATGAGCATAGAGGCATTAGATGAGAAACTTTTTAAATTAAGAGAAAAAGTTGTCATTAAATTCCAAGACATCTTTGGCAGATATTCAACAACTGTTGACATCATCGAGTGAAGAAAATTAAACTCATTGTTTCAACTGAAGCAATATTTGATTTATTTTGACAACAAAAATAAGTTTTGATATAAAAACTGCAAAAACACTTAACTTTTCTCGCCTTATTCACATCCCCACCTTAACTTCGATGGAAATATTTTGAAGTATCTGAATATAAAACCAATTAACGGTTTTGGGGAAACCAAATTCGAGAAGGGGGAAAAAAACTCTTATATTCAGAGAAGTTTGGTTCTTTAGAAAGAAAACGAAAGTGTGGTTTGTTTTAGCTGTTGAGTGGGTACCCATTTGTATCGAAGACTTTGCGGGAGGCTGGTAAACCACAGGACCAGCGTCGCCATCACTGTTGCGGGGTCACGCTCCAGAACGAGGGGATAGGATACCAGGACCTTAATCTGCTCATAAAGGACCCTTGCGATCTGGAGTTCACGATAGGTAAATAAATGGTACAGCACACTGCAAATTCCTTCTCGTGCTTTTATCTAAATTGTAACTAAAACTCATAAGATATGTTAAAGTAAATTGTATACACTGTTACAGAAACATAATTGTTCTATGGATTTTCACTTCACCATTTCCCAAAGCTCATATTTAGTATTTTAAAAAAAAGGCTTGGCCACCGCGTCTTACTACCCGTTCGGGTTATACGCTTTTAAGTACTAATTAAGCTAATCGATTGGGAATTGGGAAGGTTGAATTAGAGGAAGTGAACCCGCATTAGCGTGGAGGAAGAGTGGAAAACCATTTAAGAAAACCCCCCCCCCAGTTCACCCGACTGAGATTCAAACCTCAATCTCCCCGTCCTCAGCAGTCGAGCTCAACATGACTAGCGCGTTAGCCAACTACGCCATCGAGGCGAGTCTCTCAAACCTTCATATTAAGTATTGTGATTATAAAGAATTAAACTAATCTGAGATTTTTGGGATATAGAAATTTTATGACCACATGAACCTGAAAAAGTATTTTTTTGCAATGCCGATTGTATCTTGAATGAGAGCCAGAAACATTTTACCCCAAACATGCTAAAACTTGGTAGCCACGGTTTTCATTAGTTTCTTAAGGCTTTTTTTTTTAACAATCCATCCAACCCTTATGTTTAGAGCAGACAACCTAAAAACAAAACCAACAAAAAAAAAACAAGATTTTCTCAAAATATACTCTCACGATTCTGATTAAAATTTGTATCTAGACAATGTTTAACATTGCAAACAAATTGGCGGATATGATTTTTTCCATCAAAAACGACATCACGGTTACTATATATAAGGGGAAATTTTGAGATATGAAATAACTTATCATCGCAAAGTTGTGGTAATATTGAAAATTAAACAACTTTTACTTGAAATATATTTTATAAAATCAATATTTTTCAACCTGCTTCAGTGGCCAAACTTTTTGATCAAGGTATCTACTCCAGATAAGTAAAATCCTTTACAATCTACTGTACTATGAAACCATAGGCTTATATTGTTTGTTTCATCGATAAAAAATTAATAACCCATTTTGTGTTATAGTAGTAAAATTTTATTGCATATAAGAACTTATAGTCCACAGATTTATCTGATTACCAAACCCTTCCTTCACCTCTGACAAGACATCTTGTGAATGTGGGGAATGCCAGGCCTCCACCGTGGTTCGGATTCCACGTTAAACTGTAGGTCCTCCATTTCATCTCACAATCACCCTACCATTACACATTAGCGTAAGTGCGTATAACCCGAACGGGTAGTAAGACGCGGTGCTAATAATAATAATAATAAGGATTAATCAGCGAACCCCTACTATTTATATTGTTATTCTGTTGTATCTTTATTTCCTTTTATGTGAAAATTTTGTTTCCAATATTTCAGATTTGAAAATTAAATGAATGAGTCGGATTCTCAAAATAATTGTCTCAACTCATCTATCCAAAATAAAGTATTGTTAAAAAAAAAATGTTTGAACCCTTGAATATAAAATATCTCTAAGGATTTAAGTGTTTGTAGGATTCTGTCTTTATTGTCATCTCTGTTTTGTTTTTTCGTAAGAACTGATGAAGGTGGAGGCGCCGGAAGACTATGAGAAGGAGTCGTGGCAGATGAACGAAGAGGAGAAACTAGGGGCCGTGCCTGCGCTCCGTGAGGAGGGAAATAGACTTTACAGGGGCAAAGACTACGTGGGCGCCGCCAGCAAGTATGCGCAGGCCATAGGCCTTCTGGAACAGTTGATGCTCAGGTGAAATATTAATTCGTCGACGCCGGTTCGGTGGACGATTGGTCCAAGTCGATGATGACACACTCGCAATAGACTGTACTGCTGATGACGGGGAGATCGGGGTTTTAATCCCGGACGGGTGTACTTAGTGTGGCTTTTCCCCTTAAATGATTTTACACTCTCTCTCTCTACACATATACTAGTACATTTCCTCTAAATTCAACCTTCAGACTCCTTAATTCATTTATTAATAATATTGGCCAAAAAAAACAACTAAAGAGTTAATAGGTTAATAATCTTTGGGATTATGCACCCTTCGTCCACTCTGAAAGATAACAAACAAGCTCACCTCCCTTGGTTGCACTATGGTGTGGGCTATAGGATAATCCCATAGCGTAACCAGTCGAGGTAAGACTTTTAACTTTATAGATAACAAGCTTGCCTTACTTGAGTTCACCTATTGAGGACCCATCAATTTTTACTTATAATTATATAATTTTCTTATTTTTTTATTAGATCCATTTACAATAAAAATATCTTTAAAAAACTGTCTGAATAATTAAGGATATATATATATATATATATAAAGAAAAAAAGTAAAGGTGGCTAGAAAACATAAGAGGATCAAACACAATATGGCTTTTACAATGAAAAGAAGACACTTTACACTGCTGCCACTGGACAAAGAGGTAATGGCTGCCTCTTTTAAGAAAATCAATTGTTACCGCCCAATCCCCCGGCCTAGCTTTCATTCTATCGAAACTCAGCGGGGAGGTGAGTGAAATTTCCAACCGCATCTTCCTAAACGAGGAGACCAAGACAGATTTCCTACTCGTCATGGAAAACTTGGAATTTTAAAATATCTTTTCCAGGCCTGGAAATGTTAGGGAATTTCTCATATTTTTCCATCATTTCCTGGAATTTTTTTGTCCCTTTATTTTAAAAACGGGTCAGTAAATCGGGAGTAAGTCATTCGATGAAATTCATAAGGTTGTTTTGAATCCTTTTAATTTTGTTTATCTTCCTACTGAATCCTTCATTAATATAAAACTAGGTTATATTGTTATCATTTTTATAAATCTTTTTTTGTTTTATGATTTACATAATATAAAATAACACGCACAATATGAGCAGTGAAAGTAGGGTTATTTAATGTGCACTTTCTAAACCGACCTGATATTAGCACACGACTTATAAACTAACTTATATGTAGAACAGACACAACATCCAACTTCCGAACATTAAACTCATCACTGTGAAAGGGGAAACGCACATTTCACCAATGATTATTTGCAAGTAAGTTTTTGTTATGTTTTAAATTATTTGAATAACTCGTTGCATCATGGAATACATTAAAAAAATAATAAATGGTGTAGAAAGGTATACAGCTTTAGGGGGGGAGGGGGGCGTTTGCGAGCCTGCATTATTTAAAATAAAATATATAATGATGTGTATTTTGCTATGATTACTTTATATACTTGTCCCGGAGGAATTGTAGAAAATCCCTAAAAAGTCTTTGAAATGTCCTGGGGGAAAAATTTCATGATTTTGTGTAGGAACCTCGTCCAAAAAAAAAACACACTAAAGGAGAAAAGGGAAATTATTTAAATAATAATAACAATTATTATTAATATTAGCGCCACCCACGTCTTACTACACGTTCGGGTTATACGCACTTAAGCTAATGTGTAATGGTAGGGTGATTGTGAGATGAACTGGAGGACCTACAGTTTAACGTGGGATCCGAACCACGGTGGAGGCCTGGCATTCCCCACATTCACAAGATGTCTTGTCAGAGGTGAAGGAAGGGTTTGGTAATCAGATAAATCTGTGCCGGGACCAAGGATTGAACCCCAGACCCCCAGAACAGAAGTCTGACACCTTACACCTAGACCGCCAGGTCTCCCAGGTTTTAATCGAAGTTGAATCCAAGTGGGAAGTTTCTAAAGCTTTTCTCACTTCTAGCCTTGTACCTAGACTCGAACCCATATCCAACAATAATTGTATTTGTCCTCAGTGAGAAACCGGGAGACGAGGAGTTTCTCAAGTTGGAGAAAGAGAAGAGGCCGTTACTGCTCAACTTCTCTCAGTGCAAACTCCAGGAGAGGGACTTCTATGCTGTCATTGAGCACTGCACCACGGTCCTGGACAAGGAACCAGGTGGCCGCTGGATCTTTAGCTAAAATATTGGGTACCTGGCGGTATAGGTCGCCCTTCAAATAAAGGCTGCAATCAAAATAAAACAAGATTTATGCTTAAAATGAGATCACTGGTAGATAAAAACTATAGGCGCACTAAAAATGTGACCTGTAGAAACTAATTTTGAAAGTTTGGTAATTAGGTTAGGCAGCCATCCATATTTTCTCAAATATTTTACAGACAAATAAGATAGCCAAGATTAATCTATTCTTAAATAACTTTTACAAGTTTAGCCGGCAATTAGTAACTATTTTGATTAGAGATGGTTCGAATCCACTATTTCTCGAATCCGAATCTATGTTTTATTTTAGAATCTCGAATTCGAATCCTAGCAAATCATTATAAATTTTAAATGATTTACAAATAGACCTACATTACACAATATAAGCCTAAACTGTGAATCAAGATTTATTTCAATCATACTTATAATTTTAATTAACCCCAAACCCCCCCTCGCAAAATACAGGTTAAAATCCAGCCAAATTAAACAATCTAGACTCTTATTAATGTTTAAAAATCAAATCAATCAAAATTTGAGTTTATTTTAGTTATTTTTAAAAGTGTTGTTAGAATGGGTTAAGTTTATAAAAAACGTGAAATAAACAGATTAGGTCTAGTTATCCTTTGATCAACTTTAATCATCATTAAAGGATATTTTATTGTATTAAGATAACAAAAATAAAAATACAAACGGTTATTTTTATTAAAGTCTAAAACAACATGCTTAACAATTAAACATACATTTGAAATAGTGAATTCAATAATACCTAAGTATGTTCTATAATTTTTTTATATATCCATTATCTATTTTGGCGTAGAAAACAAATATATTTGATTCTTGCGATATATCGATTTCTAAGAATACATTCGATTTAAAACACGAACGATACTGTAAAACCCGCTTCGGTGGCCGCGTGATATAATGCGCTACTCTTGCAGTAGACAAGACTGCCAACAAAGGCGGGGAGATAGGGGTTCAATCCCGGTCAGGTACACTGAGGGGGGTTTTTTCCTCTTTCCCTCCACGCAAAGGTGGTTGCACCCCCTCTGAATTAAAACCTTCCTAATCCCCCAGACAAATTAGTATAATTAGTACATACGCATATAACC
>CABEEJ010002701.1:33464-47692 GCA_901482245.1 Timema douglasi
GGGTCTATATGGCTAAAACTTTCGGTTGTGCCGAACCATTGGGTCCCGGATTAGTGGACTTTTACTTCGTAACACAAGGGTTAGGTTCCGGGTAGGTTTTAATATTTACTGGTACTATAGAGAAACGGCAAAAAAATTAGTAATGGTCGCAATGAAAAATTAGTTAATTTTGTCAACTGACGATTCGTTTGGATGTCATATAGTTTGTTTACTGGGATATATTATTTTAAATACTAATGATAGTTGAAGGTATCAAAGAATTGAACTTGACATCCTCATTCTGAATGGTAATTTGATAGTGTTGTTAGGAGAATAACGGTGGACACCTTGTTGCAGATAACGTGAAAGCTCTGTTCAGAAGAGGCAAGGCACACGTAGGTGCTTGGAACCCCGCGGAGGCCCGGGCAGACCTGCGGAAGGTGACCGATCTCGACCCTTCGCTCGCCGCGACTGTCCTCAAAGAGCTCAAAGTTCTCGACGAGATGGAACGGAGGAAGGATCTCGAGGACAAGGAAAAGTTTGAAGGAAAGATGTTTTAGTAAAACCGTTCAAATGATGACCGAAGAAATATTTGATACATTCTGTGAGAACTTTTTTTTAAATTAATTGATTGTAAATATTTTAAACATAATTAAAAGTAAAAGGCTGTGTCTTAATAGTCTGCACACTTTAATTCAGCGCAATCTTTGTATACTCAAGTGTATAAGGTTCATAGTACTTTTCATATATTATTTTACACTTGGATTTAACTGGAGGATAATTTGATATTTCATGTCTATTGTCTATAAATTAGTTATTTTCCTGTCAATAATCTCCTCATACATACATACATACATACATACCTAATCACTCCATTCCCTTACGGGGTAGGCAAGAAACTGTGCACATAGCTCAAAAAACAACTCCGTACTTAATCCATCCTCACTAACTTTCTCCACACTTCCCTATCCTTGCATCCTTCCTTCGACATCCATACACCGAATCATACATGCTCTTTTATTATTAAAACTATTAATGCTCCTTGTTTCCACACATTCGTCTACAACATTTAAACACGTCTTACATGTCCTACACCTTCCTTTTGATCCACACACTCTACCTTCATATATTTGCTTCGTCACTCGATCCACACTCATCCTCTTAACATGCCCAAACCAATGTAACATACTTCTTTCGCGTTGACTTATTAGATTCCCTTTCAAACCACACTCCTTCAGCACCCTTTTACTACTGAGTCTGTCCATACGAGTTTTTCCAAATACATTTCTTAGATATCTCATTCCAACCGAATTCACCTTGATCTTGTGTTTCTACTGACAAACCCACGCTTCACATCCGTAAAACAATATTGGTGTTAACACACTAATATAAACTGCCATCTTTACCTCCTTCGAAACTTCTTTATTCTTTTCAATAGTTCACATACATCCAAACACTTTCCGAGATGCATTCGCCTATCTGTCGATTTCATCACCTCTCCTTACGTTTTTACAAACATTCAGGCCAGATATGTAGAATCATTCTCTTGTTTTAAATAAAAGCTTTGCAATCGTACTAAACTGGCAGTCATTTCCTGATTCATCTTATCAAAAACTATCACCATAATTTTGGAAACATTTATGTAACGATCCATTCTTCGTGTCGCCACATTCAAACAATTTAATCCATTCTTCAAGTCACGTTCATTATCAGCCATTAATACCGCACCATCTGCGGATAACGGCGCATTCACTTTGTCCATTTGTACACCACTCGCATCCTTACAAGCATCCCTCATACGCTTGTTCAAGAGTTCGTTAAACAAACCTGTAGAATGTGGTCTAGGGGTAAGGTGTCAGACTTCTGTGCTGGGTGGGTCCGGGGTTCAATCCTCGGTCCCGGCACAGATTTATCTGATTACCAAACCCTTCCTTCACCTCTGACAAGACATCTTGTGAATGTGAGGAATGCCAGGTCCCCACCGTGGTTCGGATTCCACGTTAAACTGTAGGTCCTTCATTTCATCTCACAATCACCCTACCATTACACATTAGCGTAAGTGTGTATAACCCGAACGGGTAGTAAGACGCGGTGCTAATAATAATAATAATAATAATAATAATAACATGTAGACATAACACAACCTTGTATAACACCCTGTTCAATGTCAAACTATTTGCTACCATACTCTTTCGAAACATTCCGTAACATACTCCTGTTCACATGACTACTCTACTACTATAGACAACCTTTTCTTTTTTATATTAGATTGTATTGCTATCCACACCGGTTTAGTAACTAAACCATAGAAAACCTGATACCTAAATCTAATTCACAACCAAAAACTCCGACTTAATGTCTCTGAGGTAGACAAACTTCATCACCTAAATTAAAATTCTTAAAAAAAAATGTCCTCCATTTTAAAATTTTAAATACCGATAACTTAACATTTAAACTGTCATACTTTTTCCTTACATCTAACTCCATAATCCAAATGTGTTATTTATTTATTAAGTCATAATGTAGTTTAAAAAAAAATCTAAAGTGTTTTGTAAAAAAATCTATTCAAACCTAACGGCCATGTTGGGAACTTACAATTTACCGATACTAGAGTGAAAGGTAAAAATTAGGGGTGTGTCGATATGAATACCGATGAATCGTTATTGGGTGATCATCAGTGCATCGACAATTTATTGTAATCAGCGATTATTATGTCGATTAATCATTTTTTTCCAAAGTAAAATTTAAATCAAAACTTTTTTAGGTATGAGCTTAGGGATTAAAATCGCCAAAATTAAAAAAAAAAAAATTAGGATGCACACTGCATCTTGGTTGCAAGCTATCTAAAGATTACATAACCAGATAAAGAAATATGAGTTCAAACCATTGATAAAACTAACCATCTAGTTCCAACTTTCGCCGGTTATGCATAAACTATATTTTTATATGCATACAATCTTTCTATACTAACCACACTAACAGTTATAATTCTCTTAAGCATACATACCAATAGTTATTAATAAAATACATCTTGTGAATGTGTGGAATGCCAGGCCTCCACCGTGGTTCGGATTCCACGTTAAACTGTAGGTCCTCCATTTCATCTCACAGTCACCCTACCATTACACATTAGCTTAAGTGCGTATAACCCGAACGGGTAGTAATAATAATTAACAAATAATTGCTAATCGGGATTAATCGGTGTAAATAACTGTAGCATGAACAATACTGATCGGTACACCTCAAGTAAAATAATTAATAATAGGTCACAATAAATATGGCAGAACTTTAATTTTATGACATTTTTAAAACTAAAAATTAAAGAATCAAAAATAATTATATTAAACTCGATTCTCAATAGAATTAAGAATCAAGCTTGAAATTTAAATTGTATAATTTATAATATGTAATATGTAATCTAATTCAGTTAATATTGTTAAACCAAATAATCCACTAGTTCAGAATTTATGTATTAAAAAAAAATAGATACACTTTTTAGTGTTTTTTTTTTAAAATAAACTTGTGAT
Source organism: Timema douglasi (assembly GCA_901482245.1). Classification (NCBI taxonomy): domain Eukaryota; kingdom Metazoa; phylum Arthropoda; class Insecta; order Phasmatodea; family Timematidae; genus Timema; species Timema douglasi. The sequence continues at coordinate 36,971 of CABEEJ010002701.1, forward strand.
TAACTTTGTCTAGTCACACAAAACAATGTAATCTTGTGCCATTTTTTTTTTCCAAGGAAGAGAGGGAAAAAATAATCAAGTTCCCCTACATTGTTATTATATTTGTGTAAATATCTAGTTTTTGGTTTTCACAATATGAAAACTTCCGAAAAAAAATTAACCTGTATCAAAACTATATTTTATTGTTGCTAGTAATATATATTTTATGTCAATATATTTGTACTGTACGTAAATAAATAAGAGTATTAAATATGTGAGAATGTGTTATTTAAGGTAAACATTTGAATAATATATAATGAAAGTAGAGAGGATTTAACGAGACTAAGACAGCAGCGAGAGTTGTTCTATAGGTGTGTGAGAGACCTGCTATGGAGAAGAGAAGTGTCCTTGAAGTGTAAGGAAGTGTTGTACATGATGCACTTTGTACCCGTTGTGACATATGCAGAAGAAATATGGACAGTGAATGTAAGAGAGACTGGGAAAGTGGAAGATAAGGGAATGATGTTTGTGAGGAGCATGTTAGCTGTCAAGAGGAGAAACAAGATTAAGAATCAAGTTATTCGGGAAAGAATGGGGTTACAGGGAGTACATGAGATAGTAGAGGAATCAAGACTGAGATGGTATGGACATGTAATGAGGATAGAAAAAAAGAGGATGCCAAAGAAAATGTTGGAAATTAAACATGTGGGGAAAAGACAGCAAGGCAGGCCAAAAAATTAGTTAAAAGTAACCCTGGACCCAAAAATCGAACCCGAGACCTTTGGTCGAAGCCCCAGATAGCTCATAAGTAGAATATTGGTGTGCTAAGCCAATGGTCCGTGGTTCAATTCTAGTGTCCAGATGTAATTTTTTAACGAATTTAAATTAATTTATAATACACTTGGATTAGAATATGGAGAATGCTATTTTGCTGTCTAATGTTGTAAAAATAAAATACAGTTTTATAACAAGTTGACCTTTGTGAACTTGTGGGTAAGGTGCTGGCTGGCCTCGGGACCCGACGTTTTGTAGGTTCAAATCCAACCAGTGTTGATAGACTTTTCTTGAGCGATAAAAAATCTTTAGCACTAGTGGTCTAACAGATTAAACTTGGGGCCCCCCTTTTCCAAGCCGGATCAAACACCTTAAAAAATGTTTTAAGAAATAATTACTAATTTTGTAATCACACCTTATAATGACTGTTTTAGCTTAGGTCTCGTGGTGGGAACATCAATAAGATGAAGAGAATTCTGTGCTGTTTAAAATCGAAAGAAAATAATGATATAGCTTGGTTATAATTTATACAACACTTTATGATAAAAATATTAATCTACCAGAATTGTCAATAATCAGGACGTTATAGTAATTTAAAGTTCCCGCCCGAGTGCTAACTTAAACCCTTCCCCCTGCCCCCCTCTTCCATTGCAGGCCATGCGAGACCTGATGTCACGCCAGTGCGTAGAACGCTTATACAAATAATTTATTCTCATGTTATGATATAATCGGTCAGTTAAGAAAGTGCATGTTACCGCTAATAAATAAATCATCATCATAAACTGTGGTGAGGTCCGTATGGTCCCTCTGTCCTTTCACCTTTATTCCTCTCATCTCTTCCTTGGTCTCCTTTGCAGTCTCTTCCCTACATACTCGGGGTGTCTACCAGCCGGGAAAATCAGGGAATTAGCCGGAAATTTGAAGTGATTGGTAAAAAAAACGGGAATAAGTCGGGGGAATTTGGTAAACTACAAAAAATGTGGTTTTACTCAAAATATGAGATATAATAATGTTATTTAAACAGTAGTTTTTTTTTGTTTGTAGTTATGTAATATGATTTATAATTCCTAGTAAATGATGTTAATATGAATTTTAAAAAAGAATGTTTATTAAAATTTTAAAACTTATTATCATTCATAGAAAGGATTAATAGGAAAATGTGGTGGAGGGAGGTGGGGGGGGTTAGAAGGCTGTGGCATACTTTTTAGTCGGGAATTTTAGGAAATGATCAGGGGAAAGAAGTCTGGAATTTCATTGGTCAATTTAAGTAGACACCATGATACTTCATATCCATCAATAATCTAATAAATAAATATAGGTAAAAATAAACAATATAAGAAAAAACACCCAATTTAGAAATTAATTCCCAATTATTTATTCAAGCAGTAGTGCCAATGGTGTCTCCTGGAATTAATGTAAAATCTTACCCGAATTTCAAAGGAGTATTTAATCCTCAAAGAGAGAAAGATGACATGACATATATATTGCAATTTACTTAAACAATAGATAGCCTACATCCCAAAAGTTAAAATGAATGGTTACAAATCATTATTAATATATTGAAAGTTAAACTCTTAAGACACATAAGTCATCTAAAGTCATGTAAAATTTGTTTTGTGTTATTACAAAATAAAATTCATATACACCAAAATACAAAATCACCCTGCTTAATCTTCTGGTATTTTTTTAAAACACAATTAAAACAATGCTGAGTGTAGGCGTAGAAACCAGAATGGGCCTTATATTTCTCAATACACTTTGGATGAATTAAAAGTGAAATAAAATATTCTACGATCTCTACACGCCGTTGTCCGTCTTGAAACCAAGATCTGATAAATACTATCGATTGAAAATTATACAAGTCCATCTCAAAATAAGCTTTGAAATAGGTGTAATAAACCTCGATTATTATATCATACTCAAATGGCTCAAAGCTATGGTGTTGGGTTGAAGATCACGAGATTCCGTACTCTCTCCATCGAGCCATTTTTATGTTTACAGTTTATGTCTTTTTCCAATTGAATGGATATTCTTACCCGCGGGAGATTGGCTCTCCGGCAGCCATTATTTGAATGTAATCTTGTTCTACTTATAAATTTTTTAATATAAAAGATCCGCGTCATATAAGATTATGTTAGATTGCCCTCTATTGATAAACAAACGAACTACTCATACAAATATCTGTGCTTTGACGGTGCTATAGACTAGGCATTCTTACCACTCGCTGATGAAACATGTCGTAGTGCATTGAAGTATTATTTCGCAGTGGATTCGGTGTTGGCAAGTTTGGGAAGAAAAATATCCTTGCTAGCTACTTAGAAGACCAGAAATATGTATGAGTAGTTCGTTTGTTTATCAATAGAGGGCAATCTAGCATAATCTTATATGACGCGGATGTTTTATATTAAATAATCTATAAGTAGAACAAGATTACATTGGAATAGTTTGGCTGTCGGAGGGCCAATCCTCTTCGGGATGCCCTCGAGTACGAGAAACCAGATTTTTTTTTGAAAAATATTCTGAAAAAAGAATTATTTGTGCCATACCAAATTATTTGAAAAATTAAAAAATATATCCATACAATTGGAAAAAGACATAAACTGAAAAAGTAAAAATAGATCGGGGGAGATTAGAGCACGGAACCTCGCCATCATCAACCCAACACCATAGCTCTGAGCCATTTGAGTTTGTTATAATAATGGAGGTTTATTACACCTATTTCAAAGCTTATTTTGAGATAGACTTGTAAAATTTTCAATCGATAGTATTTATCAGATCTTGGTTTCAAGACGGACAATGGGGTGTAGAGATCGTAGAATATTTTATTCCACTTTTAATTCATCCAAAGTGTATTGAAAAGTGTGGTGTAAACGTGTACAGGCCAATCCGGTTTCAACACCCATATAAGGCATCGTTTGAATCGTGATTGAAAAAATATCTGAAGACCAACCAGGGTGTGAGCAAAGATATTTTTTTTCCAAACTTGCCAACAGCGAGTCCACTGTTAGGTGAGATAATACTTCAATGCACTACGACAGGTTTCATCAGCGAGTGGTAAGAATGGCGTGTCTCTAGAACAGATATTTGTATGAGTAGTTCGATCGTTTATCAATAGAGGGCAATCTAACATAATCTTATATGACGCGGATGTTTTATATTAAATAATCTATAAGTAGAACAAGATTACATTAGATTAGTTTGGCTGTCGGAGGGCCAATCCTCTTCGGGATGCCCTCGAGTACGAGAAACCAGATTTTTTTTGAAAAATATTCTGAAAAAAGAATTATTTGTGCCATACCAAATTATTTGAAAAATTAAAAAATATATCCATACAATTGGAAAAAGACATAAACTGAAAAAGTAAAAATAGATCGGGGGAGATTAGAGCACGGAACCTCGCCATCATCAACCCAACACCATAGCTCTGAGCCATTTGAGTTTGTTATAATAATGGAGGTTTATTACACCTATTTCAAAGCTTATTTTGAGATAGACTTGTAAAATTTTCAATCGATAGTATTTATCAGATCTTGGTTTCAAGACGGACAATGGGGTGTAGAGATCGTAGAATATTTTATTCCACTTTTAATTCATCCAAAGTGTATTGAAAAGTGTGGTGTAAACGTGTACAGGCCAATCCGGTTTCAACACCCATATAAGGCATCGTTTGAATCGTGATTGAAAAAATATCTGAAGACCAACCAGGGTGTGAGCAAAGATATTTTTTTTCCAAACTTGCCAACAGCGAGTCCACTGTTAGGTGAGATAATACTTCAATGCACTACGACAGGTTTCATCAGCGAGTGGTAAGAATGGCGTGTCTCTAGAACAGATATTTGTATGAGTAGTTCGATCGTTTATCAATAGAGGGCAATCTAACATAATCTTATATGACGCGGATGTTTTATATTAAATAATCTATAAGTAGAACAAGATTACATTAGATTAGTTTGGCTGTCGGAGGGCCAATCCTCTTCGGGATGCCCTCGAGTACGAGAAACCAGATTTTTTTTGAAAAATATTCTGAAAAAAGAATTATTTGTGCCATACCAAATTATTTGAAAAATTAAAAAATATATCCATACAATTGGAAAAAGACATAAACTGAAAAAGTAAAAATAGATCGGGGGAGATTAGAGCACGGAACCTCGCCATCATCAACCCAACACCATAGCTCTGAGCCATTTGAGTTTGTTATAATAATGGAGGTTTATTACACCTATTTCAAAGCTTATTTTGAGATAGACTTGTAAAATTTTCAATCGATAGTATTTATCAGATCTTGGTTTCAAGACGGACAATGGGGTGTAGAGATCGTAGAATATTTTATTCCACTTTTAATTCATCCAAAGTGTATTGAAAAGTGTGGTGTAAACGTGTACAGGCCAATCCGGTTTCAACACCCATATAAGGCATCGTTTGAATCGTGATTGAAAAAATATCTGAAGACCAACCAGGGTGAGACCAAAGATATTTTTTTGCCAAACTTGCCAACAGCGAGTCCACCGTCGGGTGAGATATTACTTCTATGCACTACGACAGGTTTCGTCAGCGAACTATCGAACTACTCATGCAAGACGAATTTAGGATTTGGCATTTTACCGCGCTCTGACGAAAGCTTTCAAAGTACGTGAAAGTATTATTTTTCTTTAAAACCGTTGTTGGGTAGTTAACTGAACTCCAGCAATTAGAAGTGATATTTATTTCACTGCTGCTAACAAATTTATTCAAATAGTGGTAACACATCCAATGCTTTTGCTCAAGCAAGCATCAGAGACGATGCGGTGGGGACCCCTCTCGCCGATAGATGATTATGTCCCCGGAGATACTGTGTTGAAGAGAGCTATCTCTCCAGAGTAATTTCGAATCAGTCTACCCCACAGCTCTGTACCTCTGATACACACCCCAAGCTGACTTCTATTGGAGTGCCTAGATTCACCTGTGTGTTGTGCGGGGTTGTTCGTCCTATATTTTTGGGTTTTTCCCTTTAATTTTCTAGTTTTTTTTCTTCTTTTATTTCTATATATATATATATATATTCTTCTCATTTCCCTCTTTTTTTTTAGTGGAATGAGTTATGTTGTGTGTCCATGATTGTTATTTATAAATTAAGGCCAAGGTAGGTTAATATATTGTGAGATGAGGCGAGTTTTGATCAAACTTCCCGCCCGCATCCAAGAAAGAGCCCGTGAGGGGCCCCAAATATGTACCTTATATTAAAAATGAACTGTTAGCGTTTGGGTTTCGAGAGCTGGGGCTGGTGTTTGCAGATTTTTATTGTGTGTAAAATTATATTTATTGATTTTTATAAAATATTATTATTATTAGCACCACATCTTACTACCCGTCCAGGTTATACGCACTTACGCCAATGTGTAATGGTAGGGTGATTGTGAGATGAAATGGAAGACCTACAGTTTAACGTGGAATCCGAACCACGGTGGAGACCTGGCATTCCACACATTCACAAGATGTCTTGTCAGAGGTGAAGGAAGGGTTTGGTAATCGGATAAATCTGTGCCGGGACCGAGGATTTAACCTCGGCCGCCAGCACAGAAGTCTGACACCTTACCTCTAGACCACCAGGTCACCGAGCTATAAAATAAATAATACTTGTATTATATAATATGAAGCCACTCCAGTAACAGCACGTGGGACCGAGTGACACAAAACACCATCGCCAACTGCTTTCGAAAAGTAGATTTCTGCCATGACAATGGTAGAGAGCAAAATGAAGCTGTCGAGTTCGTTACCCCCTGTGGACAACTGAGTGAGATGTTGGATATGAAGCAAATGTTCATTATGAGGATTTTGTGAACTTTGCGATTTGCGGTGAACTGATAAGATGAAAAAGAGGAACAGACGGAACTTCCAGAGAAGCCGATCCCCAACATCTGCAGTTTGCCGAGGGATAACACAATGTAAGCCTCTCTATTCTCCAGGCGCTGACTATAACTAGAAGAGTTTACTACAACTCATAGTATTAACATATCGCTATGTAAAATCTAAGAATAAAATTACACGTATATATTCCATTCACGGTAGAAATTACTCTCTGAAAGGTCTTTTTTCCTACCAATATCCTACTCTATAGTAGATTTATGGTAAGGAAAAAGGCCTTTCAGAAGTCAATTCCTACGGTGAATGGAATATACACTGCTTTATTTTACTTCACTGAATAGATGTGTAAAATTATTTTTCCAACCCAAAATAAAAAATTACCTAATTAGAATTTTCTAGTGGTCCTTTCAGCTTTGACTGTGTGTGTGTATAAATACATGATTAAAAGCGGACTTCTTGTAAAACTCAAGCACTCGATGTATGTTCGTTGGTTCAAACCTCACTGGGGTCAACATATTTTGCTTAAGTCGTAAAAATATTTAGCACGACTTCCTTCGGAGATGATTATAACACCTAACAGAACCCCGGAAGGTGTGTGAAAAATACCTTTCCCCTCTACCTCTCGGTCATAGAAAATTCCTGTGTGCTGATATAGCCCAGTTCAGAACGTGTACATTAAATAAATATATTTTTTATTTTTATTACTACTCAACACACAAGTCTCACAATATTTTATGGAATAAGGAACCTGTAAACATTCGTAACGAAGACACTAAATAATTCTACTATGGTTGTGCGAATATTCTTAAATGGTGGTTAGTTATATTTGAACGGCCAAATACTAAATCTTGGTATTTAGGATGATAGCGAGTCAGTTTGTCTGATGAAACATTTTATGTTGTGGATCAATAGGACTTCCTTTGTAATAAAGGAAAGTGATGAAACTTAAGAAAAAGGAAAAAATAAACTATTAAGAGTAAATTTGATGAAGAAAGCCCACCCAGGGAAAGAGGAAAAATGTGGGAAGAGTCCAATACACAAAGGTGACATCTTCTTCCTTTCTTCTGTCTTCTATAGTAGTAGTAGTACACACACATTTTAACACAAACAGAATAATATTTCAGCATTGTTGCTTTTATTCTATTTTGTTAAAATGTGTGTGTGACTACTTCTACTATAGAAGACAGAAGAAAGGAAGAAGATGTCACCTTTGTGTATTGGACTCTTCCCACAGTTTTCCTCTTTCCCTAGGTGGGCTTTCTTCATCAAATTTACTCTTAATAGTTTATTTTTCCTTTTTCTTTAGTTTTATCACTTTCCTTTATTACAAAATTATCTAGCCATTGGGCCTCCTCATTTTTTGTAATATTAAGCTCATTTGACCATGAGAATTACTAAGATTATCAGAGTTTACAACATTTCACCACGTGGGGTTGGTTATCTTGTAAAATATAGCAAGAAGCCACGACACCAACCAGCTAGATAATCTGCCTTCCACTTTATCCAGTGTATGGGATTATTTGAACCCTATGTGCCCAGGCCTGGCACTATATGTCCTTCTAGTTGGTGTAGTCTCTTACAATCGGTAGTCGAAACAAGACCTTTCAAAAACTATATTTGCAATGATCAATTCGAACCCATTAATAATATTGAACAAAATCAAATTATCAGGGTATTAAAAAAACACAGCATTTATATATGATTATAAATAATGTAATGTATACATGAACATTTATTTTTCATTTAACATGTTTAAAATATTTTACTGCGTACACCTCATATAAATGTCTAGTTATACTAGAATTCAACCCTATATGGCCAGATTACGAGAATATTGGGGTTTGAATATAGGTCGGGTGTATTAATGATGTTTTCCTCACAGTTGTGTCCAGTGGCAGCATTGTAAAGTGTGAACCGAGTTCCTCTTTACATTGTAAAAGCCATATTTTGTTTTTTCCCTTTTATGTGTTTCCATCCTTTTTTTCCCCCTGTATCTTCTTTTTAATATAATGCAATTATTTCATAAAACAGAAAGAGGTTTTCCTTATAGAGTTAAATTAAATAGCTTATTAATTTTTTTTTTCTTTCTAAAACCTCCTTCACTTGACTCTGTTTTAAATTTTGCCGACTATTTTTAAAATGTGTTTACAAGTAATTTAAAGATGTACCCAAATTTTATCAACGATTTTAATTTAAGAAAAAATCACCATTCATACACACATTCTAATTAAACTAATATATATAGATTACCCCTCCTCTTATGTCTAATTACCTATGAACTAATCACACTAATAGAACGGAAAACAACCTAAATTACATCCAACAAAGATTCGAATACCGATATCGCCGTCACCTAAAATCTAGTCTAATAAAACGAGTGTGACGCATTTAACCACAAGATCATCACAGCTGCGAGGGGAGGGAGGGGGGTGTCTCAAAATGGATCAAAACATGTCTTGGATTGAACTAGGAGTCAAAAAAGAACGTAAATGAAACGCCACACAGTGAAGTAGTGAAAGTCAATAGCTTGTTTTTATTTCACGAGTACACAGACAGAATCGAGGCAAGTAAACAACTCCTATACTTAATGCACATCCTGTTTTTCTTTTTTTTTTTCTTTTTGAGATTCACCATAAACTTTTCCACACATAAACTTCATTCTTAATCAACTCTTGCATTTCTTATCAATGAAAATTAATGAAACCCTTTCAAATGTGCCACATAAACATCTAAAAAGTTATTAAAAAACATTTTTTTTTGAGACAATGCTATTACAAAGAATTTGGACATAAAAAAACCACTAATGAAAGAAATGTCCTCTATGCAATTCAAAAAATACAAATGGCATAAAATATTTTAGACTGAAAAGATTTACACAATGTTTGTATATTTATTTTTATTAATCTCAGCTTTTTTTTTGTTGTGCTCGATCGACATGATAGCCGATATATGTGCGCAGAAGACTAAAACATTGTGCCAGAAAAAACAAACAACGGAAGACTATGTTTTTTGTTCTCCACCGTTTACAAAATATTATCTACCAACCAGCATACCCCAGTCGTAGAAAGAATTTATCAACATTTTAAAAGTTTTTTCCACTTTAGTATCGAGGTATTATATATTTAAATAAGATTGTTATCGATTACTACATTCACAACTAGCACTACAAATTATCTTAGAAAGTTTTTTTTATTACCAATCTTTTTTTTTTTATTGCGAAATTGAGCAGATTAAAATACTGGTTACGTCTTTGGTTTTTTTTTTTGAATGCCGCTCGGAAACAAATGCAGATGAAGAATTGTAAAATTAAGGCTGTTACATTAAAATACTAGTAGTTTTTTCATCAAAAATGTTAGTGACGCGTCCTTGCCAATTAATTCCAATATGTTACCTCCCTTTACCTCTTTCCTATCATCCCCCGCCCCCCCTTTTTTTCCCCCCCAAGACAAAATTAAATATTTCTTTCTAAGAAAAGAGCAGCTGGAATTTACTACCATGCTAGTTTATTTTTTTAAATTTTCATCTAGCTATTTAACTTTTTTGAATTATGAATCTTTTTTTTTTACATCTAAAAATAAATCCAGTTATGGATTACAGATAAAAAAAAAGAATAAAATAGAGGGGAAAATAAACAAAACATTTTGACAAAGAATAACAAAGCAGACTATAAGATATAGAGTCTACCGTCCTATATTCTAATATACCAAGAGCTAAATTTACTAACACAATCCTCGAATGTGTTTCTAGATATATTTAATCTCATTCACGCTACATACGATACAAGTATTCCATCCATACAATGTAAGAGAGAGCTTTTGTGTAATTAAGTTTTTCATTTAGATTGAAAACTTTTTTTTTTAAAAAGGGTATGCAAGTAAGCGTTTTTCACCACCGAGTCGAGTTAAGATCAAAATATTTAAATCTTCTGTAATAAATCCTGGTTTAAACAAAAAAAAAACTTTTTTTTATAAAACTATAACCAAATTTAATATAACTGTGAAATTTTTAAATATATATTTTTAATCAATCAAATGGAAATAATTGGAAAAATCTCTACTGCTAAGAAATAAAATCTTTAAATTGAATCAAACTCTAAATTTTTGAGCGAAGATTGAAAAAAAAAAAAAA
>CABEEJ010002701.1:62797-73257 GCA_901482245.1 Timema douglasi
TAAACCCCCCCCCCCCCAAACAATTATACGCGAAGAACATAAAATTTTTAAGATAATTTTTTTTTTAAAGAGTTTAACAGACTATGTTCTAAACAAATCTTTAGTTACGTTAGTTTCTAACTATAGTGCATGCATATTAAAAACTTCTTTCAATTAGATTAGTGGACACAACTCAATTAAATTTTCCAAATTTAACTACTAGTTCACATGAATATGTTATATTTACCACTAAATATATGCCCCAAACATGTGTCGTGCTAGCGGATATGTGAATAGTGAGGGTTAATTTACAGAGTATTACGTCGAGAAACAATTAAGAAGGTGTAAGGGAACCCAAGTCAAGGTTAATATATATTTTTGTAAGTTTTTATGTGGAGGGGAGGGGACAACTTAGCGTCTATAGATAAATTTAGTTAAATTTTCTGCACATGGCTATCTTAAATATAGTTATCTGTTATCACTGTGTTTTACTACATGTTCAGTTTATACGAGATCATTACTTTAATTCGGTAGGGACGAGTAAGGAATCATATTAGAGATAATCGATAAGCTTTTGACCCGCCTCGGTGGTGTAGTTGGCTAACGCGCTAGTCGTGTTGAGCTCGACTGCCGAGGACGGGGAGATCCGAGGTTCGAATCTCGGTCGGGTGAACTGGGTTTTTTTTTCCCTAAATGGTTTTCCACTCTCCCTCCACGCTAATGCGGGTTCACTTCCTCTAATTCAACCTTCCCAATTCCTAAATCCATTATAATAATTAGTACTTAAAGCGTATAACCCATACGGGTAGTAAGACGCGGTGCTAAATATTATTATTATTATTATTATTATTATTATAAGCATTTGTGTGGAAGGAGAGTAGAAAACTAAGTTTAGAAACACCACTCTCAGTAGACCCGACCTCCTCGTCCTATCAGCATGCCAGTTTAACACGAAATTGACGTCTCAAAGACTATTCAGCCACTGAAGGAGGTCTAGCTATAGAATTATTTTTAGTATTCATTACTGTCACATAATTTGATGACAACTTTTTTACTTAAAAGAGTTGACTCAAATTGCCTATTTTACCAATTTTAATCCCAAATATCCACTTTCTTTAACTTTTAATCCGAATCTTAGAAAAAATGAATTAACCTAAGAAGAAATAGAAACATTACAGAGTTACGGAAATAGTAATTAAGAGTTGACATTCTTACAATCCATTCATTATAATAAAGGATTTGACTACTGAATAATATATTTTCTCAAATATCCTTAAGGATTCAAGGTGTTTGAGAATCCCATCTCTATTTTCTAGATCTTTCTTTGAAAATATTTTGTTCAAACGGCACTAACCTCATGATAAATATTCAAGTTATGTCGATATTAATTACCGCGTGTAGAAATATTAACAAAATTCATCTAATGAAGCAAGATTTTATTTATTTTGGTGAAAACAAAAGTTTGCCGTCATAAACATTGCAAACAAAAATAATAATAAAAACCTTAGCTCGTGTGACTTGCCATTAAAGAGTTTAAAAAGAGATTCGACAGTTAATTAATTACACAAGCAGAAAGAAAAAAACTATATTTAAAAAAATATATATATAATTATGAATACGAACAAAAATGCATAGTTAACTATATTTATTTTTTAAGAAATGTTTTTAATTTAGGGTCAGTTTTTAATAGTGCAAAAAATAATAACAAAAAAGTAAATAAGAGCACACTAAAATCTCTCTACAACCAAAACCCCTTTGAATAAATGTGTACAGTCAGTGTTAAAAAAAAGTTACCATATTTGGGTTTAGTTACAAGAGAGTATATGATATCAAGGTGCACCCCCCCCTCTTCCAGTAACTCGTTAGTAATATGGAAGGGGGGCACAGGGAGGTCTAGTGGGGTGGGAGAGGGTTTCAAACAAACTGTGGACTCCAGTTCCAAGTGCAAACACAACAGCAAAACTAAAAGCATAAACATAAACTAAGCTGAAAATAACAAACACATGTGATGCATTAAAAAAAAAAAAAGAAGAGAAGTTCTGCAGCTAATAATAATAATCATTAAAAAAAAAGCAATGGGCGAGAAAGAGCTTAGGAAAGGGGGGGAAAAAGAGGTTCTGTTAAAAAGCGAACATGAACATTCGAACATGAAAATTACCTCATTAGCAGCGTTTCCAGCCTGAAACAGACACAGAGATCAAAGACACAAGAATTTCACTGCCTACTGGTGTGATTTATTAAATTCTGTTTAGGGAAATAAATGATAATATTAAAAAAAAACATTGTTGTACTTTCAGGAGGGTGGCTCCAAAACTTTTATTGTAAAATTNCCCTCCGACTTAACTTTCAGCAATTTTCTCAGTGAACGAACATTTTTACTTTTATTACATTGATCATATGGGGGGGACCTGGAGGTCTAGGGGAAGGGTGTCAGACTGTGTTAAGGGTTCGGGGTTCAAATCCCGGTCCGGCCCGGATTTATCTAATTGCCAAACCCTTTTTTCCCCTCTGGCAAAGTGTATGCTTTCACGCTTAGTGAATGTGCGGAGTGCCCCCCCTCCCACACTGTGGTTCAGAGCCCACGTTAAACTGTAGGTCCCCTCTGCTCTGTCCTCACCTCGAACATTAGTCCTTCGATAAACAAAACAAGCGGCTGCTAAACATTAACGTTATTATAAGTTATTGCATCAGTAGTTAATGTTTTAGGTATTATTTGTGTCCCTGTGTGCATTTGTTCTATTATACAAACCCTGTAGAGCTATCTAATGTTAGAAGATAGTTTTGTTAACACCGCGGAATCTTCTTCCACGCAGGTGTGGGTAGATTACCCCTAAAATGCTTCCGTCATAATCCCTCATCCTATTAAAGTGATATATATAAGTATAACATTAAGCTGAACGCAATAAAAGAAAAACATCGAGAAATCAAATATCTACTAGTTTTTTGTTTAAATATAAGGTTAAGTATTTAATTAAATTCCCTGACATTACCCTGTTTTCGCAGACACTAAAAATTTCCCCGACTTTTTTCAAGCTTTCCGTTTTACCTGTTGGTAGCCACCGTTGCTTATATATGATAAATAGAAAATAACGATGAAAAGTGATGAAATTTTTTTTTATGATTATAAGATTCTATTTGCATCACAATTATGATAGATAAAATGGCCGCTTTACAGCACAGTGATGAAGGTGAAGAAGAGGAGAACGGCACAAATATCAATACGGTAATTTAGAATTATCACTTGTGTTTAGCGAATAGGCTTATTAACGACTTAATTTGATTGGCAGAGATGACGAAGATTATTTAAAGAAAGTACAGTCATATTAGAACAAAGTGCTTGGGAGATAAAAATATACTTCCTAGATGGGTTTCGAGCCCTTAACCTTTCCGTTACTGGCAAACTAGACAATATGATTATTGAATAAATTGATAAATGACACCTAGAAAGGGGAATCAAACCCAGGATCTTTTGGCTTGGCATGCCAATACTCTACCACTGAGCTGCAGAGGAGTTATCATGTGCTCTGGGGCATTTTCCACTCATATTTTAAGGCAGATATACTTAAATGTATAGTAGAGACGCGTGAGACTCTAAAATATCTTGAAAATTCAAAAGTAAAATAATTTCGATTTAGTCTCGAAAGATGAAAAATTAAGTATGAAAATTTAAGAAATAATGATGATAATAATCAACAGAGTGACTAAAAACCATATTTTACAAAATTCCCCGACTTTTCCTGGTTTTCCAGGCAACATTTTTCAAATTTCCCCGACTACTTCTATCCAGTTTTAATGGTGGATGATGACTTGCTTTATTTATTATTGATTACATATTAAAAAAAAAAGTTTTTTTCTACTAAACATACACAGTTTTATCAGTTATTTAAAAAATTAAAATGTTATTTTATTTAGGTATTATTAACTTTTGTTTTAGTGTTTGGTTGCAAAATTAATGGGATATTTTAGACATATTTTTTAATTTTCTGACTTTTCCTTATTTTTAGTTGAATTCCATGACTTTTCCAGGTTTTCCATGTTTGTAGCCACCATTAACTAAAAAGAAGGCAAATAATGGCCCTAATAGATTATAAAAACAAACCGGGAATTTTTTATTTCCAATAATACCATAATAACCCAAAAACAGACCCCCCTACCCCCTCGACCAAAAAAAGCCTTTATTAAGAAATATTTTGGTTATAAATGGTGTTCATTGTAACTACCTATCACTATTTTTATTAGTTGCATCTAAAATATTTATTAGTTATATCTCAAGTATTTACATGATAATCTATAAAGCAAGCGCCAGCTCAAATGTCAAAAAGAACTCTATAAACAATATATTTACTTTAATAATAAAAATAATCTTATATTTTTTTTATACTTTCAAAGAGTGTTTTCTCATCTCGTGTCTAGATACTTTTTTAATTCTCGTCTCGAATTTAAAAAAAAATATTCCCGCACATCACTAATGTATAGCATTGCTTTCTCCCATCTAGACTAAATGAGTTTGGCACATTTGGTAACTTCGATGTATGGTTTTAATAGATTTATAAGAAGAGGCGGGATATAGACTTAAAAGTTGGATCATTTGAAGAAGCCATTATATATATATTTTTAAAGCTTAACCAGTAATTTGTATCGGTTTTAATAAAAAAACAAAAACGCTTTATATCAATACAATATCTCAAATATTTTTATTTTGAAAGTTAAAGGGGAGTTTCTCCCATGAAGCGGCAATTGCGTTCCGGAAAAAACTAGCGTTATAGAAAACATGAATGAATATTAATACACGGGTAGCATCAAAACACCGCAACCACGGTAGTATCTCTGTGAAGGGATACAGAACCTTAGTTCAGTTGGTAGCGTGTCTGTCTACTGAGCTAAACAGTACCGAGATCGATTCCCGGGACGGCAGAAAATTCTTATCGTCGGTGAAAAGTGGGGGTTGCCGTTTAACAGTGATGAATTGACGGTCGGAGGTTGTATCTGTCGCAAGAATTAAGTTAGTTCTATAAGTCGTGCGCTGGTGAAAATCAATCGGTTCAGAAAGTGAACGTTATATACCAAAATTACAATTTAAAAAAAATCCATAAAGGAAAGCACAATTCTATTAATTTAGATTATAAAGCACCAGTGAAATTTTAAAATATAGGTTAGGGAGTGATAGATACTCACCAGACATGAAAAATTACTCTTTAAAAAAATAAAATTTAAATACTAAGCATTTAAATAGAAGAATACTATCTCAATTACATGAAGTCTAAAAATGGTTGGGGAAACAATTAAGCGGCACCGAAATAGAAATAGACTGAGGCAGGCGTCATTACAGCCCTAGAGGGGGAACAAGATAGAACACGCAAGAAATCGCATAGTAACCATCTAGGGATCACATTATAGAAAAACCATCCATATTCCCCTAATCGTGTTACATCTAAAACTTGTAGTGTATAATTACAAGTAGAATAATAAAATCATATCAATTTGATTTTCTATAATTTAATTTATTTCTATAAACTTTCAAAATTAATTTTTTTTTTTAAAAGAGAGAAATGGTATCTGGACACGAGATTATATTATATTAATTCAATAAACGGTTGGACAAAACTCCAAAGCAAATATTTAAATGAACTACAGTAAGGTGTGGTAGGTATATAAATTATGTTAACTAATTGTTTCAAAACTAAAATAAAGTAAAGAAAAATCATATTTAGTTGTGTGCTGTTGTTTTACTTCACATATGTAGGGCATTTTCACAGAAAAAAAATGCAAGCCTATTCAAAAACAATTTTGTGTGTGCTTTTGAATTAATTTTAACGCATGTCTGTAAAATGTAATGTGGAATTTTGAGTTTCCAGTCAACCTTTAAATATGTTTAATTGATTTTTTTTAACACCGCATCTCATAGGATGTAGAGGTTATATGCTTATGTACTACTTATGCCAATTAATTACGGATGAGAAAGGCTGAATTTCGAGGAAGTGTAACTGAAATTGCGTGGACGGAAATGGATCAGAAACTTTTAAAAAAATTAGAGAAAAAAAGTAAAGGTAAATTTCGGGATGCCCATGAGTTGGTTCAGTAACTGTTAAATTATTAGATGTAAAGAGCTTAGCTAAACTTACCCATTGAGGCAATATTTTAGTTATTTTATCCAAAACTTTTTTTGTTATAAAAACGCAAAAGATACAGACTTTAGAGCAATACACCACACCCTTGCGCCCCAAATAAATTAAATTATAATGCGAACCAACTTAGGATTATAAAGAATTTTATTTTTTAGCACCGCATCTTACTACCCATTCGGGTTATACGCTTAAGTACTAATTCAGCTAATGGGTTAGGAATCGGAAAGGTTGAATTTATAGGAAGTGAACCCAAATTTGTGTGGTGGGGGAGTGGAAAAACCATTAGGAAAAACCAGCCGATTGAGATTCGAATCTCTATCTCCCCGTCCTCGGCAGCTTAGCTCAACACGATACTAGTGCGTTAGCTAACTATGCCACCGAGGTGGGTAACTTATAAACTATTTGTATTTATTAACTCAACACCTTTTAAATACTTTTATTGGAAATAAATTCCAGAGAAACAAGTAATAGCCTATAAATAAATATCAACCTCGATGGGTCCCTAAAATTAAAATAAAGACAATGAGAATCCAACCAATCCAGAACGTTCATCAAGTTGCTCAATGATGTATAGTCTGTTCTTGTTTTAACGTTCTTTATGAATACCAACTAAACAAATGCACAAAACCAAAACATTAGAAAATTTCAGTAAAAAAAAAACTCACTTAGTCATAAACATATAAAATTTGATTGGAAATGGGTAGTAAAATCACACCATGTAAGCAGGAATGTCTTTTTTTTAAACCGCATGATACAATATTCAAAAAGGAAACTTTTTAGAAAAAAATTTGGGTAGTAAAAAATAATGTGTCATGGTCCAACAAAGTCAAGTGATCAATTCAATGATAATACCAACCAATTTTATCATAGTTTAAGTAGGTAAATAAATAGTTTTTGGTCCACACTATGGTAACAAATGAACTCGAATCTAAAATAATATTCTGAAGCATTTAAAAAAAGATATTAAAGTTTCCCTTTTTGGGTTCGATCGTCGGCGGTTCCTAAATTTTTCTGTGAAACAGTGTTGTCGAGAACAGGGCCAAACTCGGCCTCATGAGGACAAATTAGCTACTCAAACAAACAAGTAGCGGCCCCGGTCTAAAAAACCGAGATTGTGCTGACCACATGACACCCTCTATCTGCAAATGTTCGCACTACCATCACTAATCCGCTCGATCAATATAGCTCAATTGCAGGGAAAGCCACATAGGCTTTTTTTTTGTCACAGCTTTCTTACTAAAAGAAACTTTTCCAAATTTTTCAGACACTTTAGCGATTAGTAGAAAATATTTTATTAGATAATAATAATAATAAAAAAACCATAGGAATGTCATGTCATCGATGTTTATAACCGGAATATTCGACTCAAGGGAGGCGGGAGTGTAATGTGGATGATAAAAGACATGACAAAGCAATATTTTGAAAAAATTGGTGTGGGTAAAAGTTTGACAGTATTTCAGGGCACACTTTGTAACCACAGATTATCGAGTGTTACTCTCGCAATAAATTGGATTTCTGGTGACATTAAGGTCAGAATTCAAATCTCGCCTGGATGTGTTTAAAGTATTTTTTTTTATTTCTTCGATTTAAGTCTTAACCTCCCGATCCTGACCTAATTAGTATAAATATATGGATAGGCTGGTAGAAAGAGGCAATGAACAAACATACAAAAGCGCATGCAGGCTCAAAAGATTTTTTTCTTCTTCAGAAATAGCTCAAAATGTATCTTAATTGATGAGCTAAAATGACATTCAAAATTACACAATGAATAACAAACACCATGATACAAAAAAATTTGCGCGTGCTTGTGGCATGCACAATCAAGTAATTACACTGCTTACAACCCTCCCAAATGTCAACCTTTCATTAGAAGTTTGATTTAACTATTTGTAATACCACAATATTCCGAATTACATCTAATACCACAGTGGGTTTAACCGAAATTAAAAGTAGTACCCCAAAGGGCTTAACAGTAATACAAACAATACCCTCACGGGTTTAACTGAATCACAGCAATGTTCCCGAGTTACAGGTAATACCCCAAAGTGCCAATGTAAATTACAAGTAAGAATACCGTCAAGTGCTTTGCTGAATTATACGCAATACTCCAAAGTGATTAGTTGAATTACAGTGTACTAAATGAATTCAATTTTATAGGCGTGTTTAACTCTAAACATCCTGTTTGCGAAATATTTTTTAACCAAATGGGGGCAAATTGAAAATCGATCAATTTTCCAAAAGTATATATCAAAAACACAAGTTGCAGGTTGAGCTAAAAAGCCAAAGGTACTAGGTTTGATTCCTGTGTCTAGGTGTCAATTTTTTTTTTCTTCGACTAATTAAAACCAATCTTTCACATTCCAATATTTGAAATAGAGCAGATGCCAATTAAAGTAAATTGATAAAAAGCACAGTTGTTTCATGCGATGCAAAAAAATAAGTTAATAACAAATTATTTTGAATATCCATAACAATCAGAGAGCACACAATAAAAAAATAAACATAACAAAATGAATAAAGTGATTGGATAAGTAATCATTAGAAAAATTACACACAAAGATAAAAAAGAAGAAGACTTAAACACATTTTAAGGGTATAAGGGAAAAAGGTGGATAGTAAAATTTAAGCTCCAATTGAGTTTAATGCTGCCATCTGTTAGACAATCATGAAACCTTTCTAATGAACTTTATATTATGGTTAAAAGAGGTCTCTGTCATGTTTAAATTGAGTTAGTGCTGCCATCTGTTAGACAATCATGATACCTTTCTAGTATACTTTATATTATGGTTAAAAGAGGTCTCTGTCATATTTAAATTGAGTTAGTGCTGCCATCTGTTAGACAATCATGAGACCTTTCTAATACACTTTATATTATTGTTAAAAGAGGTCTCTGTCATATTTAAATTGAGTTAGTGCTGCCATCTGTTAGACAATCAAGAAATCTTTCTAATACACTTTAAATCGTGGTTAAAAGAGTTCTCTGTCATATTTAAATTGAGTTAGTGCTGCCATCTGTAAGACAATCAAGAGAACTTTCATTTTAGATTATGGTTAAAAGAAGACAATTTTCATATTTAAATTAAGTTAAAAAGAAAGTATTTGATGAGGTCCTTGAGATATTTAGTTGTAGTACTTATCCAAGAAAATGTGTGTAGTATGAAATTCCTCTTTTTTCCCTTATACCCTTCATTTTGTATCAATATATATATATTTTTATAAAATATGTTTTAAATTTCTCATGGATAAAGTGCTGTAACCATGAAAACTTTAGAGCTCAACATTTTATATGTCCAAGAAGTAAACAAAGGTGGGTTTTACAATTTTATATATATATATATATATATGTCTTAACTCGGGACTACAGAAAATTTTATACTATACAAATCTTCATTTTGATTCTAATTCTAAGATCAAGGTTTATTTAATTAGGACCAATTTTTTAAAACTGTTTGAGTGATTATATTTAAAATTGATCCCTGGTGAATTCTTTTACATAATTAATTAAACTAGGGCTTTATCCCCTCTTCTTTTTCCCCTCCCCCCAAATTACATAGTAATAATGTATGTTTGAATAATGTTTAATGGAAGTAAAAATACAGAGCAATGGTTTTCCTCAAGAAAACTTATTTAAGGGTAAGTTTAAAATAACAGATTTTTGTGTGTCGAACATTAGTAAAATAAATGACAAAATTATTTAAAATTTATACTTGACAAAAAGATTGTCTCTGTTGGCTCGGTTTGAAAGTATTTGTCCACTCACCTGAAGTCTGTAGTTAGGGTCAGCTTGTGCTGCATGTGCTGCTAGGAAGGGATCGTAGTAGACACTGTCGGCAACAATGAACGAAACAATTATGTCAACACACACACATACATATTAAAAGAAATGTAGTAATATGCTTATACATCAAGGTTGGAAACTTATCGAGAATCGATGCAATAAAGGAATGTTTATTTTCCCCTTCTTTCAATCCTAACGATATGATTTTATTGCTTTCGACAATTGCCAGTGTAGTTTTTTTTATAGCGTGTCTTACTACCTGTTTGGGTTATATGTTTATTATCTACTAATTGTGATAATGGGTTTAAGGATTAAGAAGGATATATCAATAGGAAATGTCCCGCATTTATGCGGAGAAAAAAGTTAAAACAATTTTAGAAAAACTACCTTCAGTACACCCGAACGAGATTTGAACCTTAATATCCCTGTTATCGGCAGTTCAGTCTGTGAGATTAGCGCGTTGGGCCGCGCAGCCACCAAAGCGGTCGCGAGTGTAGTTAAGAGCCCATTTGACAGAGAAGATTTTTGAGGTAATCTACCCACATTTGTGCGGAAAGAGTGTGGTAGAGTGTTTAAAA
>CABEEJ010002702.1:0-40722 GCA_901482245.1 Timema douglasi
TAAATCATACGGATGTGGAAAGTAGACTAATTGATAGCCTAGGGGGTAGCCTGGGGGGTGTACCAGGTGGTCAGTACCACTACTTATGTACTCTCCGTTTACCTTGAAAAGAAACTTACTTAAATATATTCCTCTATGATATAGCTTATAAGAGAGGACCATAGTGTAGTGTCATGGTGAGACTAATTCCTTACAGAGTAAACAAATGAGTGATTTTAATCAATTATCATAAATGAATAAATATGTATATACAAATTAAATTATATGATTTCAGTTTTCATGACAAGTTAATCTGTGTTAAAAATTGTTGACCCTTCTAAGTGACATAATATTTTGAAATTTACCCACCCTTGAGTACTAGTACTAATGCATCAGTTTCGTCCTGTCTGTTTTGCTGGTGACGGGGAGTTCGATATATGCAAACTATGGCAATGTATATTGATGTGAATATTCTTAAGTATTTCCCCAATTTACTTCCACATATGTTAAAAAGTCCTCAGTTAATAAAAAAAAATCCAAAATACCATCAACAAATTTATTTATAATCAATTTAAATTTTACCTGAGCTGGTGTGGAACTTGGCAAAGCTGATATAGCCTGGTCTGTATGTGATGGGAAGGTAAGGGATCTAATCCCGGCTGGATTTAATAAGAGTGTTATTTCCTTAATAAATTACATCTCTCTCTACACACAAATACGTGTGCACTTACTATAAATTTTACCCTACACATACTTACACCGTTAAGATAATTTTATTTATGGATTATAGCCCAAACGTGTAAAGTTACATGGTAAAATAAATTGACAGCAACATTATTTTAGAAACTTACAATATATAATCATATTTTACAAATATTATTTTATTTCTTAGATTAAAAAATAAAGGAATGGTAAAGTTTGAAAAATCATAAAGAACCTGGGAGCCATGACTAACAAAATAATTTTAATGTCCTTACTAGTGAACTCGGTAGCGCCTCTTGACCAATAGTATTAGGCAATCTTGGAAGGGGTGCACCCAAACTTAAAAGAGGAGGTCCCGGAATATTTTTTAAATTTGTTATGCTTCAAGAAGCTATTTGGAGGTGTTTTTTATATGAAAGTTGTGTCTTTGTGCGTCCTTCTGTTCTGTGATTTACATTATTGTGTTATTACTTATTATAGACATACTTATAAAATTTCGTTTGTTAGCTTTCACTGATACAAACATTAAAACAAAAGCATCTGCTACAATAAACTACACAAAACTCTAAGGCCCGGTACACACGACACAGCTTCTTGTATAAAAAGTTGTGCAAGAAATTTTACAATATCTTGATCACATGTATTGCATATAAATTTTAGCCAGTGACTGTTTAAATGGCATCTGTGATTGCATACAATTTTTTTTTTAAAAACATGGCATTTTTGACCTTATTATGGCAAAATAATGATTGAATGATTTGAAAAATATTGGTATATAATGTAAATAATTTCTTAATCATTCCTAAATATTATGAAATGAAAAAAAAAATATTTTTTTATTTTTTAATATCTTTTTAAAACAGTTGAAAACCTTTATATTTGGGATTTAACTCCGTTCATTTATAATTATTTGTTGGCTTTCAATTATTAAGCTATTTTTCTTACAATCACTATTTCTTAAAAAGTAAATTTTAGCAAAATAAGTTTTAGTGTTTACAACTAAAATGTTGTACAAGAAAAATTGCCGATATAGGACGTGTTCTATTTCCTGAAATTGTGTACAATAAGTTGTGCAAAGCAAATCTTGTACAATTTTTTGTGTTCACACGATGCCATCTTCAGGCTGCAACTTCTTGTACAACTTTATGTACAAGAAGTTGTGTTGTGTATACTGGGCTTAAATATGTGTAGCCATGGTGTCAGTACCTTGACAATATTAATGTCCCCTTTCATGCGATACCATCCCTCTATGTTTTGAAAGGGGAAAAGAGGGGTAGTGACTTAGAATCTAGTCTTCACCTCTGGGGCAAGAGAAGTTGTAGCTCGGCTTCTTGCATTTTTACCTGGCATCCGCAGCTCTTACCCTTCTCTCCCCTCCAAAATCTATGACGTCACAAATAAGAACTACACTAGCTACAGCAATGGGATAAAAGTCGGACAAATATCGACTTTGAACCACCATAAGATGGCCTGGTGCATGTCTTTCATGCATGTTATGGTCACTGCCATGTATGGGATTTTTATTTTAAAACCCACAGATGCTTGAATTACAATTAAATGATTGCCAGGAGAATATTTTTGCAAATATGAAATAAAATAATCACACATCTTCAATAAAAGGTAAGCAGTGCTTGCCTTGCTCGCCCTAATGCGACACTATTGAGTGAATTATTTAAGTATACTCATTAAATAGATTAATATCGATCTATAATTTGATCATATATTAATGGAATTATAGCGAAAGTATTGTGAAATACGGCACCAATTATTTAAGTTTTTGACATACAAACGAGTGTATATTTTAATTTTGATGTATTATGGCTTTGTTTTAGGCATATTGTACCATTTAAGCAATGATACAGTAAATGGGCAGTAAAAAATGTATAAAGGAAGCCCAGCAAAAACTAATAAATCGTAATTTAATAGAGTGTTACCACAGATACATAGAGCACATAAACAACGTGGAGAAAAAATTCAAGTGTATGTCTGAAGAAACATTTCTACTGCAATTAAACTCAAATTTAACAAATATATTTTATCAAAAGTTTCAAAGAGCTAATAGTTGCGAAAAAGTACAATCATATTATGTTAGAACCTCATTATCTTACTTTATTTTAATTTCATATAGTAATAAATAGCAAAAACTTAATCATATGAATAGAGACAATATTTAATATCTTTTAAATTTTAAATTACAGTAATCATAAGGAACCATTATAAATTTAAATATCCATGAAATTGAAATAATATCTTAAACACACTTTCTTATTATCCTCTGCTTATGAAAGTGACAGTGTATTTGACATATTCAGTGTTTTTTATAATCTTTTAAGTTCTTAGTATGTTTGTTCGTTCTTTTGGCCTCAATATACGACTTAACTTTCCGCGAATGTAAAAATGAGAAGTCTAGAGTCTAAAGGATAAATGTACCCACAGAGGTGTGGAGGGGGGACGGAAAAATTCAGGGAAACAACTCCAAAATATCAAATCAGGATTATAACCTCAATCTTTCCATTGCGTTATATTAAAACCAGATTAGAAGAGAGTTGTTTATGGTACACAATTATTTTCTTGTTATAAATATAAATATTTCGTCAATACCACTTAGACCCGTAACATTCGAATGCGTTTTACAGGTAGTGTATTTATTTAAAGCCCCCCGTATTTCATTTTAAGCCTCCAGTAAGAATGTGAAACGGGAGAGAACGTGAGTTAAGGTTACTATTTTTGCTGCTTTTATTGTTAAACATATAAGCAACAACAAAAAATATTCTTCAATAGATACATTTGATTTAATTTTATACACAAAGTAATCTCGACAGTTATTGAATATTTGCTATGGTCATAATGGCATTTGAGAAGAAAAAAACTTTATATGAATAGAATAATTTATATTTAGTTCCGTAATTGCCATAACAAATATTAATGAACTGTTGAGATATCTAAAACACCAGAACAACCCCACCAAATAATTAAAAAAATAATTAAATACTACAAAACCCTCTTAACCATAATATTAAGTGCATTAAAAAGATCTCCTGATTATCTAACTCAATATGATTTAGATGCGAGTAAATACTCACTAAAACAAATATAATAGCTTCGGCTATTTGATTATTAACTCAATATAAGTTAAAATTGTACTTACCCCTTCTTTCCCCCGTACCCTTTAAACACAAATCACGTGCATATTTAAATTATCTATATCATTTTCACAAATTCCTTCCTTAACCATCTGATAAAAATCTACTAATGATCAATTATAATTGAGACCCATAGCAGGTTTTAAATAAATTAAGTTTGGTTCAACATCGTTTATTATTTCGTCCAACGAGTCTTTGTACCAGTTTTGAATAGAGCTTATAGATATGTATTAACCATGCTAATTGGGTAGGAATGAGGAAGGTAGGATTTAGAGTAAATATAGTTACATTAGCTTGCATGGAGAATGATACACATTAATTTACTAAAAATATATTCTCAGTACATCCAGCTGAGATTATAACTTTTACCTTCTCTTCACCGGTAAGCCAGGCCAAATAAACGCAGTAATCAGCCCGAATTCCCACCGATACCAACTGCTTTCTTGTTAAAATATTTTAAAACATGGGTTACGTAATTACTTAATCTGTGATATAGGCATAAGAACAGTACTGAGGAAAATGCACTTGAATTAACATGAAAAAAGGATAGGAAAACCTCAGTGATAAATCGGATGTGAAAACCTCGTACCCAAATTCATACAGCAGAGAGTCAAACTTGTGTAATGTATTGGTTTGGATTAATCTAAATTATGTAAAAAGTCATGGATGAAGGTAAATTTAAATTAAATTTATATAGGTAGAGTATCCTTTTAAGATTCACCCATGAAGAAACATGCTCTTCTCAGAAACAATTTGAAAAGGATCTCACCCTAAAGTATAATTTTTATACCATCTTTCCTGGTAAAAGAATAACTGCGTTGTTTCTTGTTAAAGGGAACAACTTCATAGTATACTCTATACCAATAAGAAGCTAGCCTTCACAAAACCTGTCGCCAGGACTCTTTCTATTAGTTAGATTTTACACTGTTACACTGTATCACAAGTGTGCAGTAATATAAAACATTTAATTGAAATATGTACAAGTAATTTACAGGTGTAATTCAAATAAACCGTGTGTGAAATAACAGCCATCAACATTTCTCTTTCTTTAATTATTAATATACCGATTTAATTAGTGCTCGAAAACGGAGCTATAAACAGTTGATTAAACGGTATCTTTTCCGTACAGTTATGATAGGCGCTCGATCACGGAGCTTCAGACAACCTATAAAAACATCACAGCATATATCAAGGAATTAATCCGCAGTGTTTCAATCGACGTCCAAAGCGGGGTGATTGATCACATATTCTTACAATTGACGCCCAAAGCGAGGCGCGATAAACCCATAGTATTACACTTGGATCACTCAATCTATTTGTATATGGTGCACAGTGAGCTTTACGCCTTAGGCCACAGGGACATCGATCAGTGGGTTGTGTTTTAAAACAGCCTAGGTTTTTAATTTAATTTTGTTCTATTGTTTGATTTTATTCTGTGAATCATTCCAGAAATTGCGTCTGAAGTAAGTAACTGTACAAGAAAAAATGGTTAGCACGTTTGTATGAAAACATATTATTTTCGTAATATTGTTTTTGTTTCATTCTGTGTGATACCCGATTTGGTGGCCGTATGGTCTAACGCCCTACCCTCAGATTAAACTAAACTGCCGATGACGGGGATATCGGTGCTCAAATCTCGGTCAGGTGTACTTTGGGTGGTTTTCCCAAAAAGTGTTCTCCATTCTACCTTCACGCAAGTATGGGTGTATAATTATTATTAGCAACGTGTCTTAGTAACCGTTCGGATTGTACGCACTTGAGCTAATGTGTAATGGTAGGATGATTGTGAGATGAAATGGGGGACCTATAGCTTAACGTGGGATTCGAACCATGGTGGAGGCCTGGCATTCCACACATTCACAACTTGTGATGAATACGCGTTTTTTCAGAGGTGAAAGAAGGGTTTGGCAATCAGATAGATCTGTATCGGGACCAAGGGGTGAACCCTAAACCCCCAGCACAAAAGTCTTAAAACCTACCACCAGTTCACCAATATGGTTACACTTCCTAATATAACCTTCCTAATCCCTAAAAATCATTAACTTAATTAGTATATAATCGTGTAGCCCGAATGGGTAGTAATATACGAAGATAAAAAAAAAATCAGAGCCTTTGTGCTGTAATTTTTTTTTTCATTTCGGTTGGTTCCACGTGCTTCGCTAATCTTCCACTTTCAATGTACTTCACCTCAGTGAAAACATACACCTAAGTAAATGGTATTTTATCTTTTCACAAATGTGAGAGTTGAATCTACTACAGTTAAATTAATTTGTAAAAGTGTTATCATCTGAGCCAGAATGAATAGCTTAAATTTAAAAAAAATTGGATATTAAGAAACGTTTAAACATTGTTACAATATTAATAAGACTATTATTTAAATATTTATCCAATGATTTATTGTATGCATGTTTTGTAACGAGTTTTTAACATGTAACACTAGTATTTTAGACTTGTCAACCTATGGTTTAATTTAGTTGATGATGTTATGTTGCTTTACTGAAAATGTTCATATATGACAATTTGTTGCTCACTAAAAGCTAATTACTCCTTATGATAATCAGCCATAGAAGGTGTAACAAAGTTCAATTAAATTGTGTGTTTAATATATATTTTTTAGTAAAATTAAATTGTTGGTACACCTGATTTTCTTCAGTTTGAAGATTGTCATTTACCGCTCCTAGCGGACCAATAATTAACTCGTTTCTAACACTTTGTTTAATTTTATATTATTATTTTTCATAATTTCCGGTCCTGTTTCTTTGTAAGGTCTTCAAGGTACATAATAATATTTTAAACATTTTTAAAGATATTATAAACTTCAACCAGAACCTAGACTTACCTGGAAGACTATGATAATCTTATATACTTTGCTAACATTAGAATGGCTCCAGCAAGTTCTAGACGATACCTGGCTGGTCCTTACTGCACTTGCGCAGACACAGAAGAAATGAAGCCAGCGCGCATGCCCAGCACCCCGATGTCAACATGTGGATTACAACCCCGCATTCCCCTCTATATACCCAAACGTCCAAATTATTTCGTACTAGATACTTCTCCCTCCCCCTCCCCCCCATTATTATTTTCAACCCACATATTGAAGAATCATCATAGACACTACCATAAAATATGAGTGACTATCGACATTTTAATTAGGAATAAATTAAATTTTCAAATAAAATAGTTACATTTTCAAAACAAAATATAGCCTATGTTACTCGCTGATAATGTCGCTTTAAATTGGTGAAAGAAATTTTAAAATCGGTCTAGTAGTTTGAGTTTATCCATTACAAACAAAAAAAAACTTTCCTTTTTATAATATTAGTATAGATAAATTAAATTTTCAAAAAACAAACAATTAAATTTTCAAAATAAAATATAGCCTATGTTACTCGCTGATAATGTAGCTTTATATTGGTGAAAGAAATTTTAAAATCGGTCTAGTAGTTTTTGAGTTTATCCATTACAAACAAAAAAACAAAACTTTCCTCTTTATAATATTAGTATAGAATAAGGAGTGAGCATAAGGCACACATGGTTTGGGTTGTTGGACCACCGCCTGACCTTAAAATCCAATGTTTCACGTCAAATTCTGTATTTCGACAATATGTTTCATTCTGGATTCCTAGCTTCATAAAATAAGCTTTAATTCTGTCCTTTTTCTTTTCTCGTTCATTTGACCTTTCTTAAGAATTTTAATTATTCTTTTATTATTCTTTTCCTTATGCTACTGGAGGGGCCTTATCAAAGCCCGTGGAAATGTTTCCGGGAGGCGAAAAAAGGTGCGAGAAGGAGGTACTGGCGCTCTAAGTGACGGTGTGTTGTCTTCGAAGAAAAACAAATCACGGCCATCCTCGATGGCTATTCCGTAATCTACGGAGTATACCAAAACCCAGGGTGATATTCCGCCATACTTCTCTCTACCCTACCTCATATGTATATATATATATATATTTTTCTTTTATCATCTTATCCAGGGTTAAATTACTTTTTAAAAAAGCCATCAAAATCTTATAAACATTTTTTTCTCATCTTTATACTAGAAAATTCAGTTTTCCAGGTCTACACAGTTAATATACACTCCCTGAAGACATTTAAATCAGGCAGATCACGGGTTCTGGACCGTGCAAGGCCAGTGTGATTTATTTTTTTCTTGTTTTTTTGTCATGTTATAACATTTTTTTTACCCGAATTAAGAAAATCTTATATATATATATAAATAATAATTTGTAAGGATTAGCATTATACCTTAACCATGACGTCTGGTAGACAGGTCAAGATTTTTTTTTTCCTCTATAATGAAGTCCTAGGTCCTAACCTATAAAATACTTTTCCCCGGAAATATTTTGTTAATAAAAGGTATTTTTTTTATATTCTTTTTTTTTTTCATGGCGTAGGACTCATTGAAAAAAACCACCTTTTCCTTGGTTTATATACTGTCGGCGAAGAGCATGTTGGTTACCTTTCCGGACAGCATCCTGGACGAGCCGTGGAGATCCGCAGCGACTGGCAGGTGGGTTTAGAGAGGGGAACGAGATCATTTCAGAGCACAGTCTGGAGAAAATAGTCCCTGGCCGATTTCAAATCCCCCAGAGGACACACCGAAGATTTTTTTTGTTTTGTTTATTATAGTCTCAATACTTATTTATATATATTTATATATATATATATGTATATATATATATGTATATATATATATATATATATGTGTGTGTGTTTTGTTGAGGTTACCCTAAGCCCCAGATAATCTAAAGTTCATGTTGTTTCCATTGGAGAAATTATTATTACAAAGAATACTTTTTTATATTCATCCGACGTGTTTCGGTATATGCAATCCCATGATCTTGGAAACTGTGTAATGAAATTAAAGAACACGAAGAAAAATTGAAACTTATGTTGTGCAAAAAACTTTATACTTACCGTTATATTAGTTAGTTGTAAAAATCAATTAATAAACAAACAAACTTACCAAGTTGTTCTGAGAAATATTAAGTGTTGTTACTACTGCGATATATACACTAACTAGAGTGTGGTTGGAAAGAAAAGATTTGTGGCAAAAACAAAAGACTAATGAAAAAACGAGCTAAGCAAGGTAAAGTTATCATGTCCACGGTGTAACTTGTTAGGTAGGGAAACTAATATTGAAACCATTGAATGTAGAATTATCTATGAAAACAATGATGGATAAATTTAATGGAATGATTATACAAATTAATGGTAAGGATATAATCTTCTTGACTCCGGCTCGAAGGGGTCTTTATCTACACTTGAAGGTAGAGCAGGATAAATGAGGTTACAAGATGTTAATGTTTTTAGGTAAATGCGTTAATAAGTTCACAAGAATTTGATTTTATAGTTGTAATTGTCCATTAATGATTGATTAATTTATGAATAAAGCTGCTTGAATGAAAACATTTTCAGCTGTATTTAATTTCGTACCTTTATGAGATATGTGGAGGTGTTTTATACATTGATCTATTGGTTTGGGGTGATGGTTAAAGTTTTTTAAATGGTCTGGAAATTTTTAGGTGGTCCTATTGTGTTTGAAATCAGAAATATGCTCTTTATAACTAACCCTATAACTTCCACCAGTCTCCCAATTTAGATGCTATTTAATTCACAAGCGAGTTTATAATTTCCATTTTTATTATATTTATAATTTTATTTAAATTTCTGTTACTAAGATGTCTCTTTATTTTATTATTGGTGGATAATGCAATGTTGGAATTAAACTTGTTGATAATATTTTGATGCGATGAGTTTCAGGACCAGTGTAATTAAATTTAACCCATTTATTCTTTGATTAGAAATATAATTTCTCAACCACCCTTACTAATGATAGCATAAATAGTTCTAAACACCCAATAAATAGACCAAATATCTATGTGCAATATATATAATCTAAATTTCCCATCAATTTTAATGTAAAAAAACTTGTACATTATGTAATGAGATAACATTGTGGCAAAATATATTAATTGAAGAGCTAAATAGAAATCAGAGATTTCAAAAGGAGCAATGTGCTCACAGGAGGTGTTATCGTGTGGCTCTCAGGAAACTTCCAACAAACTTTGCAGGTCATTCCAAGCCATTAGATCTGACGAAGTCAACGCCTGTCTGAAAAAATCCTATATGTGCCCAGATGTTGGGACACTTTCACTGTCAACCAAAATGCATATCTACATGTGCGAAACCAAAAACTAGGCTTAATTGTCGATATACTCTTGAAACTTGACAATGAAATCTTAGCAGAGCATGAAAGCAAGGTGTCCTTGAATATTTCCCAGATATGCGTCGTGGTCAATGCTATCCATTAATTAGTAAATTTTATTAAGCCCGATTTACTTATTCTGAAAAACAAACTTATTTCGTGGTTTTAGGAGAAAGATATTTTATCTCCAAAAATGAATTTGGTGATAAAATGTAACTACTGTGTTTCATACCATTTTGAATTGCCATACCACTTATATTTCATAGAACTGCATCTTAATAGCTCTTAAAGTTCTAGACAACCTACATGTTCATTGAGCTCTCCCTGAATAATTTTTAATTCCTTTAATCCCTTCGGTTTACTCATCCACGCTCTTTAATCAACATTTTATTGACCATCATTATACTTAGAAATTTAAATCCATCTAAACTGGGTACTGTAATGATACTTGCTTAGAAGTAAATGTTTTTCAAAACTTTATCATGAAAGCGGCTGTCATGACAAATCACACTTTTAAATTAGTTTTTTTGACTCTGAAGATATAACTTTTATCAAGGCCAAAGTTGTATTCATGGTAACCTCTAAATAATACGTTGCGTGGGTTTACTCTGTATGGAAAATCTAAAACTCTGGGATTGTAAACATTTTTGTAATGAATATGTTTTTAAAACTGACATTAATTCGAGTGATGCTACTAAAAAAGGCTAGGATAATAACATTAGTAAATTTATGGCCAATATTTTCATTGTAACATTTCCGTTGGTAATCTCATCCTCTATTAATGGAACACCCATTTTAAAGAGGAAAAAAATTAGTTGAAATGGTTTCTAGTGTTGATGTTTTGAGAGAGGAGCCAATATCTTATCTAAAATCTGAGCAGAAATCTTTAAAAAAGGCCTATAACTGGTAAATAAGACAAATGCAACTAAGTCTTAAGTTCACTGTACACTGTGCAGCTAGAAGATATTTTTATACCAGTAGGTGTACAAATGCATTACTTAGAAAAGTCAGAAAAGATTAAATTTTCTTCAAGGCATCCATAATTTCAATGGAGAGACCAACCTAACACAAAATGGAAACTAAATTTAGAAAAGATATTCTTTATTAAAAACTTAACCTTTTATTAGATTTAATAATAATTATTATTATATGCAAGGCATTTTAAATAACTCATATAGTATTTTCTTTGTTCTTTAAAGCAATTATCTAAAACAATTTTTTTTTGTAAAGTTTCCAATCTTACCTTTATTTTCTGTAAAACTATGATAAATTATTGTTTTTACACATTCAACTTTAGATATTAATGAAATTTTGATTTTAAAGAAACATAATATTATTTTTCATTTAGAATAACATAAATTGTTTGCTGTGTACTTATATAAAAATATCCTATTTTATGTCTGTGTAAGTTTAGCAAAATTATGTTGTCAAATTAGTTACACTCCAATTTAAG
This sequence comes from Timema douglasi, assembly GCA_901482245.1. Classification (NCBI taxonomy): domain Eukaryota; kingdom Metazoa; phylum Arthropoda; class Insecta; order Phasmatodea; family Timematidae; genus Timema; species Timema douglasi. Next base: position 11,486 of record CABEEJ010002702.1, read on the forward strand.
TTATTGTATACACACTCAGAGATCTCTAAATTTAAGATAAATTTTTATTATTATAAATTATTATATTAATATTATTCATTAGAAGATAACTACAAAAATGTTTAGTTATGTTATAGTCTTAAAATAATATTTAGTAACGAAATAATAATTTTGATATATTGCAAATTTATGAATGCCAAATGTCAATACCAAATGTTGAATGTGCAGTAATGATTGCGACTGTTGAGTGAATAAATGTCCCCTAAAACCGTTCGGTTTTGTGGGTTTGCTTTTTTGGGACGATGATTGAGCTTTGGATGTATGTTATGGATTTTATTTTAATAGTTAGGTTTTAAAATAAAAGTGGTCAACGTTACAGATTAAAATTATTATTTAATGCCAGATTTGTAATTTTATTCGGTAAGGTTATATTAAACCAAATACTCTCGGATAAATTTAGGGATTCTAAAGATTTAATGCTTAGCAGGGATTAAATAAATAATTTAGCTGAATATATTAAACAAATCAATAAGTTTATTAGAACAAATTAATCATTTGTTTACTAAAATGTCACATATAGTCCTAGTTATTTTTAGTTATTTGACATAGAAACATGTTGCAATGACAACTAACAAAATAATCAATCGCATCTTAGTACCCGTTTAGGCTATATCCATAAATTAATTAGACTAATGTATGTGTAAGGTAGAATTTTAAAGTAAATATACTGTACATATATTTTTACGGAGGAAAAAGAGTGGGAAACCGTTTAAGAAATAATAACCTCAGTTCACCATAACGTTAAATCGAACCCCGGTCTCCCCGTCAGCGCCAATATAGTCCAACAAGAGCGTGATGAGTTAAGATGATGTGAAAATTGATGCATTTATATTTATTGTTCAAATTTACCATAAAAAATGTCTAAGTTCATCTGCTTAAAATATATACTACAAAAATACTTTATGTTGAAAAAGAAGTCATAATTTAAAACTTTTTTTAATTATTAAATTCAACACTGGCTACTATCAGATTAATTTAAAGAATTCGGTTTATTGTGGTTTGTTCAGAAGCAGTGCTAAAGCATACGCGTGAAGAGGTTATAGGAATGCCACAATTATAAAGAATTGATTTTTAACCAATACGCACTAAATGTTATATAAATATTACAAGTTAATTTCCAAAGAATTCCGAGATATAATAACGTTCACATGGTTAAAATTCTCTTTTGGAACTTGAGTCACATTTCCCCAGTATAAAATATCCACCACTCCATTTTATATTTTCAAATGTAATTGTTCCTAAGGGATGGTAACCAAATAAAAGTGTACAAATAAATGTAGAATGGTGTCAGGGGAAAAATAATAGCAGATGAATCGTCACATGTTCCTGCCGTCCACTGGGGAGCGCCGTGGAAAACAGAAACAAGTGAACTTGATCAGCACATAGCATCACCATTGATATAAATATTTTCATTCTAATTTCCATAAGAACCTTTTTTTAAAATATAAAAGTATGTATGCATATGATCACGTGGTATGTAAGTGCCACTTTTCATAAAATAGTAAAATATTCAACTATCATCATTGTTAACCGAAAATATGTGTTTGTTTCTTCTGAAAGTTTCTTCCTACCATTACCATACTGTAATAATATTTATTTTAAATATATTTATTAAAAAAAAGTGTTAATAATAGCATGGGCTTGAAGAAAGTTTAATTTCTGGTGGGTTTCAAAATCGTAACTTTATGGCATTATGTTAAGACTTACTATTTAAACCTTAGAAATATTATTTATACAGTAGTGATGGAACTTTATTTGTGAGATAGGGGGCAAGTAACCAAAAGGTTTTTAGTGTCTTTCCACCCACCTCTATCACAGTTAATGCTAGAAAATTGGATGCTCCTAGAAGCTATTTGTAGCAATCATAGTTTGTAGAATTTTTGAAAATTATACTTCCTTAAAAGCTATTTATATTGTGATACGCTCAGTACAGCCGACTGGGATTCAAACCCCAATCTCTCTGTCATCAGTAGTCTAGTCTCACACGAGAGTGGACGTCTTAGACAATTCGGCTACCGAAGGGGGCTATATTATATTAGGCTATTTTTAATTTCTCTATAATTTATTTAACATTTAAAGCTTCACCTAACTACATGGCGCAGAGGTATCTTGTGAATAAGTGATTAAATGTATGCCATTTTCATTAACGTATAATTTATAAATTTTGATCTGGTTTGCATTTTAATCTTCTTCATAGTTAAAAATAAGCTTTTATTTGTATTTTTCACAAATATAATCGTGTTTAGAAAGCTTACTTATTATTGATTAACCCCCAGCGAGTAGAGTTTTAAAATAACTTTTTGGTCAGTGCTTAGTAACATTAAAGTAATATCACTGTTACATATCAGACATGGGCTTCTTTGTTGTGTTGTAAGCCTGAATCAACCAGCCAAATGCAATACATTCCTTTATAATATAACAAATATATTTGACTATCAGCTCAATTTGAAAATGGTTACACATCAATGATTTGGAACCAAGCAAAACAATTGGAATAAAGACAAACTTTCAAACACTAAGAACAATTGAAACTATTTAATTAGAGCTGCTGGAGCTGGTTGAACAGGGGGGAGAGGGGGGGGGATGGCGTGAGTACAGAAGTATGCTCGACTACAAGTTTGATGTAGAGTAAAGCCCCATCTACAAAATCCGTAAACTCCGCATCCTTATAGTCCTTAAGTCTTTAATGGTCCTTAAAAATGAAAATCGTGTCTATACAATCCGTATCTCTAATCTAGAGTCCATGCCAACCAGTTATACAATTGTAAACAACGTCCAATTATTTTCGAAAAAAACAACATCTAGAGCTAGACGCAGGCAGACGTCATACTTCTGTAAAGCAGACAAATGAAAATATACCAGCTGAACATTTATTAACAAAAGTAACTACAGAAAATATTTTGAGAAAACGTCCGGAATAGGCTATATTTAAAAGGTTGGTTAAGTGCAGTCATGAAATAAAATTTAAAACATGAGCTAGTTAATTTAATTGCTATAGAAATTTCACTGGTGCTGTAATCCAAGCTCTAGAATTAGAGGGATTCAATACAAATAAAATAAATTTAATGTTACCAAAAATTTTAGAAAATAGGAGTGCGAAGTGTAAAACAATATTATGTTTTTGTTGTGAAATATGGCAGGGTACACAACCCATCTCCAACGCACGCCACTCACTCCTAGAAGGAGGGTAATCTCACTGTTCTCCTTCAGAAATCAATTTAGTTTTAATACGACGAGTTCGAAGGCTAATTTAAAAAGGGCATTAAAATTATACATATCTAAACCTAAGGATAAATGGCATAACTAGAATAGTAAGAAGTTCAAGTCTTAAAGAAACTTTGCTTTTATTTCAGCCAACATCTTATTAAAGAACATATCACTTCTTTAAAGAATCTAAGCATTCTCTTTTTTTTAATACAATATCTGTAAAAGCTGAAGTGTAATAATAACATTCTATGATTATTGTTTTTTTACAAGAAAACTTTCCATGAACATACGTGAATTTACTTTTAATGCCTATAATTATCAATATGGCGTATGACAACATATAATCCTTTCAATGCCTAGCATTATAAATATGGCGTATAACACCATATAAACTTAAATGAGATTTCCCAACAATGACCTATTTTAGTGCTAGTCAAAAAATTGTAGCTAACAGCATTAAAGTTCTGTGGTTATCCCATTAATGATTAGCAGACGCATGACGTCTCCACAAATAAATAACAAAAACTTATTACGGAATCCTACAAAATTATATGTCATACTAAATAAAGTTAAGATATCCATTTATTAAAGTTAAGGATAATTCCTAACTTTATTATTAAACTTTCCTGGCCTAAATATTTTTAACACTCTGCCACCTTCAATAACTATGAAACATAACTCCTAAGCTAGATACATAAAGTTAAATATATAAGAATAATTATCAACGTCACGCATTCTAACCGCTGAATAGTTTAGGACCTAATATTATAAAATAACTTCCCAATATGGATACTAAGACAACAAGCTTTGAAAACACAATTCTTAAAGTTAAATAATTGAATCAAGGTTGATAAGCACGATTTAACTAACATTAGAAAAAATTCAAAACTAACATTAAAAAAATTCCCCACATTACTTTAGTAGTTTAAGTAAAGTCCTATTTCCCTACAACCCATGCGTAACATAAGTGAAGTTAACTTAATGTTTAGTAAAACGAATGAAGATTCATATATGATATAAATAACAATATATACACGTAAAACGATCAAAAAGGAATTTAGAAAAATTACAATATTTATATTTGTGCCGAAATAGAATTTCTCCTTACATTGTATAAGTCTGTCCTCGAAGCCTACGCTTCGTCAATGTCCGAGCCTAATCCAAGAGTGGTCTCTATCTTGATGAACAGTCTCTTATATGGTGCAAAACTCATCGAACACTCGAGACGGAATTACACAAGGGTGGGGATCACAGAGTTCAAACACACGGAAAGGGGGGAGATGCGCTGTACTAGACGCGTTGAGAATCTTCTATCAAAGCCTCAGCTCTTCTACGCTTTTCTAGACGTCCATGTTGTTCTTGAGACAGGTGGTGGTGCGTAGTGGCAAAATGCAGCACTAGGATCATCGCTCTTAGATGTTTCAATGTTGTTATCGTGTGTGGACGTTCTTTTCCGCTCGCTCGTCCGGTTGGTGAAATTGGGTAAGTGCTGTTTTGATTGACTAACCAACTTTAAGATACCTTGTAGCAATAATTGCTACAGTGCTTTCATTTCGATGCGCACGCACGAAGTCCGTATCGACTAGTCCAGAAAACTAAAGTTGAGTAAACTTATATGGAGTGATAAGGACTAAAGAATTAAGGATAAGGATCCTGTATACAGTGCAATCTGTTAGTGTGAAGTCGATCTCACGGATACGGAGTCTGTAGAAGGGGTCTTAGATCACTGATGTTAGCATACAGATGAAATGTTAGGCAGAAAGAATGTCTTGTGCTAGTGATTCTTTTAGACATATTGAATTATTATAGCTAACTAAATCATATGTTGTACTATAGTCTACAATAAAATCTACTAAAACTCCAGAACCACCATTTCAGTTATTCCTCCAAACATTCTTCTCCGCATTAAACCTATCCTGACAACTTTCCTACGTGGAGTAAGAGAGGTGTGATGGGTAAGGAGTAGCGACATTTTAAAGAATTCACCTATAGAAAGAAGAAATGTCCCCATTATTCGTAAACCCTTTTATATGCAACCAGTTATTGTTTAATTATTATTATTATTAGCACCGCGTCTTACTACCCGTTCGGGTTATACGCACTTACGCTAATGTGTAATGGTAGGGTGATTATGAGATGAAATGAAGGACCGACAGTTTAACGTGGAATCCGAACCACGGTGGAGGCCTGGAATTCCTCACATTAACTCATTGTTTAAACCACAGTATAATCTAGTTCCATTAGGGATGATCGCTTATTTATCACTGAGGAAATAGTTACGATATTTACGCTGCTACTCGTTTGTACTACTTCTTAATACTAATCTATTTTAATTCACAAAGATGAGGTAAGGATTAGGATGTTAAAGTTTAAAGTAAATGTAGGCAAATATGAATTTTCTTTAAGGAAAAGTGGGGAACAGTTTAGTAAAAAACCATCATTAACTGTAGTTGGTATTAAAACACGGATATCTTTGTCCCTAGTTAAAACCAGACTAGTTAAGCTTGCCTTCTATTGTAAGGGGTCTTATTAATTTCATAAATAATATACAAAAAATATACCAAGTAAATAAATTTTTACAATAGCTACATAAAGATCTGCACCAGTCTTTTCGGAGATTTAATAGGTCTAATATGTTTTTCAAATATACTTTTTTCCTTTCAACGAAAACTAGTTCCAGTTGTGAAGGATCTTATCAATAAAACCTTACTCAAAACGAGATTGACATTTAGTTCACGTACCTGCCGATGCAAGTCTGGCGCTACTTGTTCTTGTCATGCATTAAATGCCAGAACAGTCGTTTGATATCCATACAGAGCCGAAGTGGATTGTGGGAGTGAAACGTGGCGTAGAAGGGTAAAGGGTAGACGAGGGTTGATTGACAGAATATAGCGAGCTCGTCACAAAAACCCTAACGAATCGTTGCGTTTTGTGGTTCGCTAGCTAGAATCTCTCAATTATTTACAACCGGTCCCTGGACTAAGAATTCGCTTGAGGGGTGTTGATGCGGTGATATTGTTAACAGTGTGGTAGAAGGGTGGCCTCCAGAGGCCACGTGCCACATGGTGCAATCTGTACTATCTCTGAACATTATCATATGTTTCCCCATGATCTAGTGGTCCAGTGGAGGTCAGGGTTAAAATCTCAACTGCATGCATGACTACCCATATGGAAATAGTAGTGTAGGGGGTGAATGTGGCAATGTTTAGTTGTGGTCTTCTTACTACCCAGTATTAAGTCTTACTGTAGCCACGACACACGTGCTTAAAAGGTTCTGTGCTGATTTTTCCACCATAGGTGCTTTAGAAAGGTGGTTAAAATGTAATATATGGGGAGGCTTTAATATATATTTCAGCGCAATCAGTTTTTATAGATTAGTAAAGTACAGCTACTTACTGCAAGATACAAACTATTTGATAGGCTTAATGAGTTAAAATATTAAGGCACAATTTTAACAAGCAATTACGATAATACAGTGGAAAGTAGAGTAACAATATAGTCGGAAAAAGAAGGTTTATTAGTTGGTCAGTAAGTAACATCTCGCCTGTTGGTAAGAAATTTATAACTTAGAATTTACAAATCAATAATTTCACAATCATTTTATTCCTTTTGGTTGGGAATATTGGTTTTAAATCTTAACGTAAATCACTATATGAAATTTAAAGTGTTTGAAAAACAAATATTTAGGAAAAATGTTGGTCTAGAAGTTAACAGGGACATCGAGCGTAAATGTAAGAAACTAGAACCACGTTAAAGTTTTAGAATGGAAATATTAATAGGTAAACGATCAAATCACAATTGAGAGGATAACTTTAGAATGGACTAAAATTATCCACATTGTTGGATAAGTGGACTTTATGTAATTGTAAATTATACTTAGCTATCCGCCAAGAATATTTATCAAATAGTTATTCTTAAAAATAAGTGAAATAAAACATTAACAACGTTTACCGAGTTATAAACATTCTTTTACATTATTGACTTTAGTCATACTTCATAGATAATTAAAAAACAGAGAATAAATAACTATGAACAAAACATAAACATCATTAAACCCCAGAAAAGCTAGAATTCATAGCCCTCTTGAGAAACTATATTCAATACCACGTCCCTCAAACCTATTTCAATTCCTAACAATAATCCTCATATGGGGACTTCCCAAAGCCAGAAAAATGACTGGGGAGATTAGGGTTCGCGTTCTTGGCTGGTGTATTAAGGGTGATTTTTCCTTAACGGATACCTATTTTTTATCCACGAAAATGCGCGTGGATTTGAAATTACCTAAAGCATCTCCTTCCAATTATCTCAATAAAATGAGAATGGTTAGGTAAGAATAAATCTGGACTAAAATCAATGAATGGTATAGTTATCAGAGGTAGTGTAGTAGAGACTCCTACACATGTCCAAGCTTTCTACCTTTAAAATAATCTTGTTTAGGGTGGATGTCTTAGCACACAAGAAAATTCAATATTGGAAAAAAATATCAATGTTTGTTAAAAAGTAATAGTTTAAACATTTATGATTTGACGTGTGCAATTATTAAATAGGTTTTAGTAAATTTTGTATTTCTCACATTTATAAATATTACGATTAAATTAGAAACTCCTTAGTTGCTAAAAGATAACATAATTTATTTAAATATCCCGTTATTTTCACCGCGTCACAACACCTAACCAAATTATCCTTTGTGTTGTTTATACGGACGGCTATGAAGAAGGAATATAAGTTTGAAGAATTGAATTCGTATTTTCACAGAGAAAGCGTAGAAAACTACTTTTTGTTTTAACAAATAGATCTTAGTACATCTGGTCGGAATTCACACCCCACCCTGCTCGTTGCTTTTGAACTAGACTATGAGATTTACTCCTTTGTCCCACGTGGCCACCGGTATTTCCCAATGTTGTTTCTTGTATTTTCTAATGATGAATGCTGTTGCGTAATCTTAAATTTACCTTTCTTTTATTCGTTTTATTTTAGTAGAGGAGCAGGGGGGTTATAATAATCGAGAATAAGATCCAGTATCAACCCATAGATACAGCGTACAGTAGCCTCATGGCTTAATTGGTGCTGACTAACAGCTCACAGCTGACTTCTGACAGCTGCTAAACACATGTTTTTGAAGATCATATGGTTTGGTGTAGGGATACATAATTTGGTCTGATAACTTTTCAAAGCCATCAGCTGTCAGCTATCAGCTGTCAGTCAGCACCAAATAGGTCATGGGGCTACTGTAGTTTAAGTAATTAAAACAGCTCTAAAAAGACATAGCATAATAGGACGGTAGTTTTGTATTCAACTTTAAAAAATAGTAGAATTTGAAACCATTTTACCATATTTAAAATAATACAACAAATGAAAATATAATTATTCTAAAATTAAAAAAAAAACTTGTTTAAATGATCTTAATTTTTCGATTTTAAAATTAATAATGCAGACATCCTCACATTTACGCAGTTTCTGATTCGAACATAATATTGTATCTAATCTAATGGTTAATTCTTCATGAGATTTATTAAATTATGTTTTTTAAATAATATAAAACAATTTCACTGGTATTAAACTATTTTTTTAAAAGTATAATATAGAAAACCGCACTATGACGCGAAGCCCGGTTCAAGATTTATTACGTTCGTAAATTAGGTGTTTTTTTAATCACTGTTTTTTACTGCCCATTCGATTTGTACGCCAATGTACTAATTCCATTAGTGTCTTAGGGATGAAAGAGATTGAATTTATAGGAAGTGTACCCACATTAGCGTAGAGGGAGAGTGTAAAACCATCTTGGGAAAACTTCCAATGGTACACAGTACCTTAGATCATGTGGCTACTGGAGTGTGCTAGGTGTTATTCGTGAGGTGAAACGAGTTCTTAAATCAAATATAGTCACTTATGGCCCGGATGCGTGTGCGTGAAACGCACATATACATAAATACTTTACACACACACGACCTGCCAAAAGTTTTTTTCTCCGAGCTTGACCGAATACCTAGGACAAGCGAGACGTGACCTTCGTCGGAGATGACCCTGAACTTGGAAGAGTTATGGAGCGCAAGGTCAAGGAGAAAGTGGTTGTTGAACCTTGCAAGTTCCTCCTCTGGTTGTAAGTCGCATGAACTCACCTAGTTTGATTCACTGGACCATGGAACAAGATAAATACACTCAGGTCAACAAGAAAAGAGACTTTACCTTAACTTTAAAAAAATTTACTTGTTCTGCGTTCAAGGATTACGCCATATGCTCTGCTGCTGTTTCTTCAAACAGTTGATACCAAATTTTTTTAATCTTTGTAGCAAATATTTTATCAAACTTTTAACAATGTTGCGTAGTGATATTTATTTTAAATTGGTTTAAATATTTTTTTCTTGGACTATACCTTCACCCCGATGTATTGAATTGATTGAGAAAACCAGTTGTGTTTTTAATTATAAAATAATTGGTTTATTTCATGCGGTTTTATAATAGTATGAAACCGCAACTACAAGGAAAGAAGTTTGGCCATCTGACGAAACACAATAGTGACCGTCGATGACTTAATTAAAATGTTTATCTAACTTCTTTTTTTTTACTGTAGTAAGCCACTGTTTAAAAATTTGTTAATTTATTTATCTTAAACTAGTAATGGTAATAAACATGAACGTTCTAAAAATACCTACTTACTATGTAAGCATATGAGTAACGTAGTGACCAGACATTTGAACAGATACGGCATCAATTATTATTCTTATGAACGATGATTCACGGTTGACCATTTTACAACCAACGATTTACTTTTTTAATTTCTCAAACAACCAGCTTTGGTGGCCACATAATTTAAGGCAATACTCTTTCAGAAAACTGCCGATAACAGGGAGGTTGAGGATCGAATCTTGTTCGGGTATACTGAGGCTTGTTTTTAATGATTTTCAACCTTTTCAAACTCAGGGCACACCACTCTAAAATTGTCAAAGCACACCACCATTTTCTTAAGAAGAGATTTTGTTGTTCAACTACCAAGTATTAAGATTATTTTAAACAATATGTTTATGCATACGGTTGAGATTCAAACCTAAACACGACCATCTTTGTTCAGAGGTAAGCAAGTCAGTAAAAACCACTAACCCTGAGCCAGCTCCACTAGTTAGATTTGAAAGGTACAGGATAAAAAGGAGTAGATTCACATCACTTACATATTCCAGGACTAAATTTATATCTTAAACTCAATAGAACCCCAGAAAATAATGTTTTTAAATTAATTTAAATATGACAGAGAATTATTTTATCCATGAGCTAAAATACATTAGAAAGGTCTCATGATTGTTTAACAGATGGCAGCATGAACTCAATTCGATTTAAAACTGGACCTTCCCCCTTTTCTCCTGTATTTTTCATTTATTACCTGTTCAAGGGAAATCAAATGGACTTAAACAACACATTCTAAGATTACTTTTGTTGAGTTGTAGAGCAGTTATTACATAGTCATATGTATATTAATTAATGACGTTTAAAGTTTCTTTGAACCTTTAAATAAATCTATAAAGCTTCTGTCTATCTACTGAAATAATAATCCAGGGTTCTAAAATGGGTAACAGAGGATTCCGGCCTCAGAGAAGAGTTCACAGGAGGGTTGAAGGGATACCCGGCCATGTGCCCGTCATTGTAGATCCAGAGAGATTAAATATGGGTTGTGTAAGGGAGGATACTGCTTCCTCGCTCGTTTGTGGAATTGAAGTTATTTTCAAGGACAGTCCTTATATGTTTATTTTATTACTCCAAGAAGGATGAACTTTCATCAATAACCTAAATGGGTTGGTGTTTGTTTTTATTATGTTTTATGTTGCAAATGTATTGTACAGGTTTGATGTAAGTAGGATAGGAATGAATAAAGAAATTATTAAAAGAAAAGAAAGAAAACCCTGTAAGAGCTAAAATATATCGTTCTAATCTATATGTGCTCTCTCTCTCTCTCTCTCTCTCACACACACACACACACACACACACACACACACACACCAGTGGCTTAAATGTCTAGCTCATCTAGTTTGGTTTAGGCCTAAACTAATGGACAGGTTGACGTTCTAATACTGACTGTACACTGAGAGTAATTTTAATAAATAGTTCCTCAGTATCCTTCCATGCTAATTCAGATAAATTTACTATAAATGTTCTGCTTTAAACTCATCCTTAATCCATTATAATTTGTAGATTCTGGTCGGGTTTTAAGAAGTTGCGAAAAAGAAAAAGATTTTAGTATTTTTCCACTAAATTGTAAATTGGCGTTATTGATGTGATTATTGTGTTAAATTCAAAAAATATATTAATAAATATAATTAAAAAATTAAGATTCATTAAACTTATTGTTTGAGAGCACAATAAGATGTTAGTCGTAAAAATACCACTTTAGGACTGTAAGAAATATCTAGACTAGGTTAAGGTTTTAAAAATATTTTGTGTACATCTTCAACAGTGAAGATTAAAAAGCAATTAAAAATAAAAACCTAATGCCATACTTTAGTTTTGTTTCGAATTCCTTTTACATCAATACATTTTAAGCTTTTAATTTAAACTTTCTGGCTGTAGGCTATTTTTATATTAGGATGTGACTTAAAATTAATATACCATAGTTTATACTAAATTCATGCACTTCACAAATATGTTTTATCATTCCAATTAAGGATTTAAACGAAATCCACTTAGTTAATCAAATAATCATACCGTAAGGGTTAGATGAATATGAAATTGTGATTTTGACTAACTTTTAAAATGTCATTTTGTGTCAAATTTCTCGGAAAATTATTGGATTTTCTCAAAACTTTACTTATGACAAATGAAAGATTAATATAGTAACGTCTTTCTTGGGTTGGATAATACTATTATTTTCTTAATACAATTACTAGATTTAGTGGCCGACTTGCATAGTGCATCACTCATGTTGGACTTGCCCACTGATGATGGGATCATCGGGGTTAGATTCCTGCTCAATTCTATTGAAGGAGTTAAAAAATAGTTTTTCACTCTCTTTCTAGGCCAATGCGGGTAAATTACCTCTAATATGCTTCCTTTATCATCCCTGACCCATTATAGTAGTTATCATATATGCCTTTAACCAAAACAGTTAGTAAGACACAATGATAAAATATAAACACAATTCTCTTAGTTTTGTTATTATAATAATATCTACATATATGTCACTCTTTTTTACTTTCTTTAGATACCTCAGAAAGTATTGTGATCGTAAAAAAAAATTAATTCAAGATTTTATTTAATGTCGAGGTTCATGATCCGTTGAAACAAATTTTTTTTATTATTATTTGTATGTCTCCACCTCAAGCTAGAGCCGAAACTATTTTACCGATTGGACTAAAACTTGATATTTATGGTATTTATTATGTCGACCAAGAGTTTTTTTTGGAATTAGATACCTAACCATAAATTTAAGTATAGTTTACTTAAGGAAAAAAAGAAAAAATAGCTTTTCTAAAAATTCACTTAAGCCAATTTTGTTTTATTTTTTGTCCAAAAATCATTTATCATTATAAACAAGATGAAATTCTCATTTTTTCACGAAAATGATTTGGGTGACTTTACATGGGATAATTTTTCCAATTTTTATCATTTCTCCACAACTATTTGAAATACAAAATAATTTAAAATAAAGTTTTAGTTTCTGTTAAAGATGAGTAGATTTTATTTGAAATATATTTTTATAAAACCAATACTTTTTAAGCCTTAAGCAAATATACGAGTATATACTTTTAGATTCAGATCTTTAAAAATGAACTTGACTCTTATGCTCTTTGGTGGACAAAATATTTATTTTTTTCTCAATTTTTCTTTAACAGTGTAAGTAACAGTGGAAATTATTTCATTTATGATCTTTTGTGTAGTGTTTCTACAACAATGTACAGATATTATTTAGTTTCACAATTCATAAAGAGTTTTAATATATGTATATTTTAAGATAAAAGTGCGATAAAATCGGTGTAGTGCACCGTACAATATTTTTTTTTAATCTTACAAAGAGGAGAGGTCTGACACCTAATCAAATTCAGCAGTGTGTTTTCCCATTGGATAAGGGGCTGTTGTAGATTTCTGACCTATCCAAACTAGTAATATTGTTGAAATTGAGGCTTTCCTTTTCACAGTGAAGAATTAAAGGCTGGAATTGTTAACCAGGTACTGTTTTTGCTATAGTAAATTTGGTTGTAGTTAAGGTATTCAACGTGCACCTTCTGAAGTAATTGATTATATCAGTACATGAAATATTAACTTAGTTTTAAGTCAGACACAACATCCAGCCCTCCAGCCCTCAATTCTTATGTGTAAAAGGAAATACCCCAAATAAACTAATTATAGATTAAGAATCAAATAGCCAAATCTATTATATATGTTTTAGTGAGGATTTACTCGCATCTAGATATCATATTCTGGAAATTGAAAAATTACACCTACATATATAATAACTTTGGCTATTTGATTCTTAAATATGCGATCCATTACGACTATAATAATTATACAAATGTCAGCAGTAAGCAAACTACCGAGTCAAAGGTGGCTGTGTTATATGATAGCTCGTGATCTTAATTATTATTAGCACCGCGTCTTACTACCCGTTCGGGCTGTACGCACTTACGCTAATGTGTAATGGTAGGGTGTTTGTGAGATGAAATGGAGGACCTACAGTTTAACGTGGAATCCGAACCATGGTGGAGGCTTGACTTTCCCCACATTCACAAGATGTATTGTCAGAGGTGAAGGAAGGGTTTGGTAATCAGATAAATCTATGCCGGGACCGAGGATTGAACCCCGGCCGCCAGCATAGAAGTCTGACACCTTACCCCTAGACCACCAGGTCACCGTGATCTTAATAAAATCCCATATATGTAGCCGACGATTTCCGCGCGTCCATCATAGACTCCGTCTTAAAATATGAGTGAAGAATGACCCTGAACACGGGAAGATTCCTGGATAGCTCAGTGGTTAGAGCCTTGGCGTACTAAGCCAAAGGTCCCAGGTTTGATTCCCGTATTCATTTGTCATTTTTCAATTTTCAGAATATAATTATAGATTGGTCATCCACACCGGTAATCGAATCTAGGACCTTTTAATCAATAGTAAGATTCAGTTTTGACCGAGCTAAGGTCTCAAGACATTTAAAAAAATGTTTAGTTAGATTACGACCGCCTTTAGGGTCTAGTGGTCAGATTTCCTGGCTATAAATACGGAGGTGCAGTGTTCAATCCCGGGAGCTTCAAAATTTTCCTGTGAAGTAGTGGGCTTGCAACGGGGCTAACCCCATCTCGTGAGGACAAATGAAAAGCTACTTGAATAAATACGTAATAGATAGAGTCTATAAAACTGAGATCAACACATGACATCCTTTATCCGCAAATGTTGGCACCGCCTTTTCCAAAATATGGCATCCACTCGGTTGTTCTCTATAACTCACTTGCGAATTAACATTACGAATTTAATTATAAACTGTATTGTCATAAAATGAGTGTGCTCATAATTTTACATAAATTCCTCAAATTAAATATGTATTTAAAAAACAAGGAGATGTGTAAGACCACTTTCAAACTTTTCCAATCTGATTATTGCCCAATGATAGTTCTTAACGATAAAGAATACTTGTGTCTAATTTAATATTTCTTGTTTATGTGTTTGTCTGTGTCATGCAAACACTGGGCTAAGTAGTTGAATAGCTTGATCCATACCTTTCTTTTGCTTTCTTTAGGGAAAGTTTTCTGTGAGAAACACAAGTGTCTCTTGTTAGTTACTCGAATAATTTTCTAGCGACATATTTTTACAAGACTATAAATTCAACTATTAAATAGTTTTAAAGTCTCTAATTTTATATTCACATGTAAATGCGTGAATAATATTATAAATATAAAATAAATATTATTAGATACATGTACCAATTAAATAAAATAGAAAATTATGTATGCGATTTAATTAAGATGACGTATAATGCATTCTCTTTATTAAATATACAACATTTGATTGAATATATTAATGTATATAATTTGCTAAGCATTGTTAAGTAAATAAGTTCTAAGAAATTTTCTTTCTTATAAAAAATTAATAAAGTAGTTAGATTCCAAGTAAAAGTAGAGTTTATATTTTATCCAAATAAATGTACACCTTATATTGTCTCTATCTATAATTATTTAGATATAAAAAATTATTTATATTTGTTTTTAATAATAAATAGAGATTAAAACGACATGAAGGGAAAGGATGATTGGGCCTCTATGCATGATTGACAGGAATTATTAGTCCTAATATAATATGAGAGAAACAACAAAATGGGCTTGTGTCATATAGACTAGTCAAACATTATATAATAGGTTTTCAATTAATTAAAGACGTTCAACACAATAAAACTATATTATTTTTAAAACATAATAAAATAAAATAATTATAAATTCATTTAGAATAAAGGGTTTATATATCTTGTTTTTTCTAAAAAACTATTCAATTACAATAAACATGATTATGCTCATTACCATTCATTTAATTTATTTGTAATATATTGTACATGTTATGAGTTTTTTTTTAAATTATTCCTTTGTAGAAACGACTAATTAAAAATATATTATCTATTTTAGACTATTAGAACATTTAAAAAATACATTCACAATTTTGGTAAAATGTCACAAGCTTCATGATAAATATATTTAAAATGTTATTTATGAGTTAGATTTGTTTATCACTAAGATATTTCTTGAAATAAATAAACTAACAAATTACATCATAATTGTTTCAGTGACTTCCACCCAAACGTATTAAATAATAAATATACGGAAATATTTAGCTAAGGAAATTTAACAACCACTTTAATTATTCAAGCCAATATTGTCTAACGAAAAAGAAAGTCAAAACGTAACTGGTAACAGCATGGTTATTTTAAATAACACGTCATAAAGAGATAATAACATATGGTAATCCATTGAGTTAGTAGAAAATTGCATAAATTACCATGCTAAGGGGAAGAAAATACACCAGAGGTTCGAACCCAGGCTAGAAGTGAAAGTAGTCCACTAAGATGTATCAGTTGGAAGTACGGAAGTATTTTTCTCACCATAATTTGCACTTCACGATAATTGTTAACATTTTGTTGCACGAAAGACTGGGAGAGTTATACATTTTATTTTCTATCCATACACAATAAGATCTTCACACTAATGGTGGAGAGCTAAGTTTTAAACAAAAAAATAAATAAAAACATAGTCAGTTGGTATGAAATATTCCAAGTCTCTAGAGAATCTAATTTGAACTTGAAAGAGATAGAAAGAAATATTCTCCTGTCCTGTCTTTGTTTTGAGACAAAGGAATACATTGACGTTCACTTCCCATAGTCTTGGTTTCAATAAAGACTACAGACGGTGCTACTGTAATTTGACTAATAAGTGGGGCACCATTCATTTACGTTGAGTTAAGAAACTGATGCTGCCTACAGTGAACTAAATTAATTTATAGCTATTCTAATCTAATTTGTCTTACTCCAATTAGCTAATCTGTTCAAACACTTTAGCTCATTTGATGGCATTTGAATATTGAGTCAAAGGTGCTAGGTTTCATTCATGACATAGCTGTATACTTTTATTATTATTAATTCAGATATTGACCGTTTACTTTCAAATCCAACTTTTTTTTCTCACCGTGTCTTACTTACTACCTGCTAAGGCTGTACGCTTATATGAGATTTACTCTAATGGGGTAGGGATGAGAAATAAAGCATTTTAGATAGGTAGTCTAAGCTCATTGGCATGGAAGGGGAGTGGAAAGCTATTTCATAATAAACGCTGTCAGTATCCCCAACCGGAATACAAACTCAGATCTTAACGTCATTAACAGGTGAGTCTAACATGACCTTAGACCATTTGGCCACTGATAAACCGAATTATTTTATTAGCACATGACCTATAAGCTAACTTAATTCCCTCCGACCATATTTTCACCACTATTAAAGGGTAAATCCACATTTAAATAGTAATAGTTTTTTTACACATGCCGGGAATCGGACACGAGACCTTAGAGCAAATATGCTACCAACTGATGCAAGGATTTGGTCCTTAGTGAAATTGGAGTGCCAAATTTTACATTGATAAGTTAATAATCCTGGGACCAGATAATAATTCAGTTTGTAAGTCATCCAATTATATAATTAGTAGATTTAAAAATTGCTCGTTAAGGATCAAAATCTAATATGAACTATAGATATTTGATAAATAAATAATATATTTGTATCTTTTTTAATGATATATTAACATAATGGACTACTAATCACTTAATTAAAAACAATTATATGGGGAGGGGAGCTTAAAGAAGGTGTACATACATTAGCGGGGAGGTGAGATGGGTAAAAAGTGATAGCTCACATGTTTAAAATCAATTTTCCATTTTCCATTGTATATGGATTGGATTCTAAATCAAACTTAGGGTGACTTGGTGGTCTAGGGGTGAGGTGTAAGACTTCTGTTCTGGGGGTCAGCGGCTCAATCCTCGGTCCTGGCACAAATTTATCTGATTACCAAACCCTTCCTTCACCTCTGAAAAAACGTATATTACTCACAGCTTGTGAATGTGAGGAATGCCAGGTCTCCACCGTGGTTCGGAGCTCACGTTAAACTGTAGGTCCTCCATTTCATCTCACAATCACCCCACCATTACACATTACCGTAAGTGTGTATAACCCGAACGGGTAGTAAGACGCGGTGCTAGTAATAATAATAATAATAATAATAATAATAATAATAATACACCAAACTTACCATCATCAGTGACCTCACGTAATGTGAGTTTCACTCCATAGACCATTCGGTCACTAGGGTGGTATCAATATATATAAATGTGTATAAAGCCACAGCCAAATTTATAGATGCTTATAATTCGATCTAAGCTGATGCCAACAATATTTAATACATTTTTGTGTACTTCGTGTTGATCAAATATTACGATTCGTTGTGACTAGGGAACCGTGTGTGGGAAAAATTGTAATTAATTAGATCAATTTAATATATAATTCACAATAGTAGGCTTTAGCAATTTGTTTGGAAATCATCATTTAACATGTAAACCACTACACAGAGTTTGAACAAAATCATAAAATACTTTTTTTTAGTATAAATTATAACTATTCAAACGTTGGTTAGAGGTAACAAATACCCTTAAGGCATATATCCTACAAAACATATCTATTTAAGAGATAGCATGAAAAAATTCTCCAGATATATATTTTGGACATAATAGTTATATCTTATATTTTTTTTTAATTTTAACTTTAAAAAATCAGTATTTAGGAAACTAATTACTCGATCAGTAAGTTGTTAACATCTCGCCCACTTTCAAAAAATTTAAAATGCAGAATATACCAAACAACCATTTTACTGGTTGTTCTCTAGAGTGTGAAACGTGATCTCTTACTTTACAAGACGAAAACAAACTTAAGGTTTTCGAAAATAAGGTGCGTAGAAAGATATTTGGTCTTAAAAGGGATTAGGCTACTGAAGAGTGGAACAGGTAACATAATTAATTACATATCCTGTATTCATCGTAATACATTAGGACATACAGCTATAATAAGAGAATCTAGAACCTTGTTGCAAACTCAATTGGAAGAGACCATCGGGAAGACCTAAATAGAGATGGGAAGATAAAATTAGAATGGACCTGAAAGGAATAGGATGTAATATGATGGGCTGGATAGAACTAGCTCAATATAGTGATATGTGGCGTACTTTCGTAAGTGCAGCAATGCACTTTTTAGTTCATAATGCCATAAAGTAAGGAAGTAATCTTAATTATATAGCTAGAATATAAAATATATTGATATTTACTTGAAGTATGACTATGAAAAATGAAAATGTCAAGTTTAAACGTTATCTTTCCAAATGTTTTGACTGTAAATACAAGTGTAAACAGACAGACAGATAATAAAATATACATAATTTTAAGACTCGCTTATTTGTTTTCAGTTGCACATAATATGTCAAGATCTATTATAATATAAAGGTTGACAATTTTCATGATTAAAATAACTCCTTTATTTGGTAAAAGAAATTGAAATGTGATACGTTAAAGTGTAGATGAAAGCTTTTCTGGTCAGAATAAGTTTTAATTGGCTCACTAGTAACGGAAATTTACACATTTATTTGAAAGTTAATGTAATTACAAATATTTTTTTGTCTCACTCTTTCTATGTGAAATAAAGTTTACGACACTCCACTGAAATACACGTGCAACTTGTTCTTTTTTTTAAATACAATTCTAAGTGAAATCTGATTAATGAGCCTTATGAGACCACGTGATTAGGGGACCTGACTTGGAGAATTTAGGTAGGGCTTGAGCTTAACCACATTTTCTTCATGGTTAATAACTCTATCTTGAGGTTAATTCTTCAGCTGGGCATTAAATTCTCCCCTCTAATATTGTTATCTTATTTATCTCATTTCAATTAACAGTATGTTACCTTGGTTCATCATTTACCGATTAAGGGAGTCAGAGTTCATAATAATAAAAACATATGCCTATTATTCAAGATGTCATTATTTATACAAAGAATATTGATAAAGAATTTTTATGCTAAACCTATTAAGAATCTGTGAAATGTTTCAACAAAACTAATGGATGAACATTAATAAAGTTACGTTTAATAAACATACTCTCATTTGACATTATTAAAACTCGTTGCGTAGAAGTATATATTATTTTTTAAGCTAAAAAAATAAAATTTAAGATAAATATATAATCACATATTTATTATTAAATGCAAGTTGGACTTTAGGTGAAATTAAAGAATTATAAAAGTGGAAATATAGTTAGTATGTTACTATATGTATCTTACTATTCTCAACTTAGTGATAAGAAAGAAGAATCTAGTTTATTATATGTGGTTCATAACTTTCATGGTAGTTAATGAAATTATTATATTTCAGAAAGATTATTTAATATTTTGTTTGGCACTAAAGTGAAAATGAAGGTATTAGAAAAGATAAAAATCCTGCCTACCCTAATGACTCATTAACACACAAGTTCTCTACCAAAATTATTATACCTTAAAATAGCAAATATAGTGTAATTTCATTTACATCTCCATTGCTTTGGTTTCACCATTCATATGTATAAATATCACCTTCACACATTGAAGATAGAGGTCAGTAAATTATTATTATTTATATTATTATTATTAGCACCGTGTCTTACTACCCGTACGGGCTATGCGCACTTACGCTAATGTGTGATGGTAGTGTGATTGTGAGATTAAATGGAGGACCTACAGTTTTACGTGGGATCCAAACCATGGTGTAGGCCTGGCATTCCACACATTCACAAGTTGTGATTAATACACGTCTTGTCAGAGGTGAAGGAAGGGATTGGCAATCAGATAAATCCATGCCGGGACCGAGGATTGAACCCCGCACCTCCAGCACATAAGACTAACACCTTACCCCTAGACCACCAGGTCACTAAGGTCAGTAAAGACAGCCTGTAACTCAACAAATAAAAATCACACCAATAACTATCGGCTAGCTAGACGCTTTTATCAAGCATAGCCAGAGTAAAGCAACAGACGAAAGGCTCATCGCAGGCCTGAATTATGCTGACCTAAGAGGTCAGGGATCAATTGGCTCAGTTCCTGAAAGTTTAAACGTAGGAGAGGCTATACCCTAAAGCAGTTTTTCATTTCTCTTTGTAAAAATCTTCCTGAATGCCTTATCTGATTAGGCCATTTATATTCTTAGGGATAGCTCTTCGTGAGAAAAAGCATCGTTTAAGTAAATATGTCCTTCCGGAATTTGTCAGAAGGTAAATAAAATGGGAATAAAAGATAGTCTGTATCACCAGTATATCACCGATCCCAAAGGTGTGAGAACCATGAAACTTTACTAACCCTCCATTGAGTAATTAAAAAAGTCAAAACGCCCCAATGGAGCTCCTAATAACCTACAGCTGACAAACACCTCACAACTTCACTTTTGATGGCGTTGTTTGGAAGCAGGACAGAGGCTAAAGTTTGATATAATGTATAAATTAGCTGAGGATAGTTTTCATAATCTTATATTCCACGCACCCAGTCGAACATTCGAAAACTTTTGACTCATATTGAAATTGGTCCCCAAATGATGAGGTAGTTCCGGTTCAAATAACATAAAATAGTTTATCTAAACCTCTCTTCCTGCTATAGTTTATTCAAACCTCTCTTACTACCACACTTCTCCTATGGTTTATCTAAACCTCTATTACTATTACACTAATATTTTAGTTTATTTGAACCTATCTTACAACCACACTCTTGTTATCTAAGCCCCTATTACTATTACACTCCTATTTTAGTTTATTTGAACCTATCTTACAACCACACTCTTGTTATCTAAGCCCCTATTACTATTACACTCCTATTTTAGTTTATTTAAACCTATCTTACAACCACACTCTTGTTATCTAAGCCTCTATTACTATTACACTCCTATTTTAGTTTATTTGAACCTCTCTCACAACCACACTCCTGTTATCTAAGCCTCTTTTTCTACAAGGATCCTGTTATAATTTATCCAAACCTCTCTTCTACTATAATCCTGCTATAGTATATTCAAACCTCTCTTACTACCGCACTCCTACTGTATTTATCTAGACATCCCTTCCTACCAGACTCCTACTATTGTTTAGTTGACCGATAGCACCTAGAACCCGCGAATTTAACAGACTAATCAAACATCTGCTCCTGGTTCAACAGAACAGTCGGAGAGCGCTTGATGCGTGAAGGAGACGCTAATGCAGCACATGGTGTGTTCAGTGAAAGCGAAGCTAAGGATTTTAACACACGCGGTAGCTGCCAAATAGGAAGGAAGCCGTCGCTCCTCCTCCTACTACTACAACTACACAGCCACGGGGCGCTTATAAAGATGGACCCCTGAAGAACACAGGTTTATTGAACTAACAGCTGTCGTGAGAGAAGACTTGTCTTGGCGCGCGCGCAAACACACACACTTCAAGACGAGGATGATTCAGGTAATTACCATCGAGTATTTGGCGCACCTCGACTGTGATGTGATGTATCAAATGTTCTGCGTTCATTTGAAAATGTGTGATTTGAATTTTACTAACGTCAGTGTTATTTGTTTACAAGTCTATTTTTAAATTTCAAGTAGTTTTATGAGACAAGTGATTACTCTTCGGAATAAAAGATTTGATGGATTTGAGAAAACAAATTAATTCGAATTTTACAACGTTGACAAATGTACGTTGGGTTATTTATTTTATTATTGTGTTTGAAGTCTGTTACTGAGGCAAAATATTTCTATAGCTAAAAATATAAACTCTTATAAGATTTAATTTAACTTATATTTATAGATATTTCAGAAATAATTTAATTGTGTTTGAATTGATAAAATTAAAACATATATTTATAAATACTGTTAGTGGCTTAGAACCCAAAAATAATTTCACAAAAAGGATCCTATTAAAATGTAAACCATTTATAATTTTCTTGAAATTTCGTGCATTTTTAAAGAGTTAGATCAAAGTGTTGCAGCGAGGATAATAATATTCTACACATTTTTAAATTTCCGTTCGAAATTAAAATATTTTTATATAAGACCTGCTTTTTCGTACTAAGCATGATTATTAAAAAAAATAGCAATATTATTTTCTTTAAGGTAAATAAACTAAAAGTAATTAAATTCATCGAAACAAATGACAGCGGCTATATTTTAATTGGTTCACCTTCAGTGTCCACGTTGTTATGTCTTATGTTTCAAGTGAGTACTTTAGATTCGGAGTTCACATAAGGTGGGTATTTAGAGGACCCCAGATTAGGTCAATGTTCTTGCAGTTTTTATAGTAAAAAATGTTGACCAAAATAAATAATATATTATTTAAGTATAAACAGATTTTAATTTTCTTCGCGTGGTTATATCAACAGGGGTTGAATAGCTGTCATTAGCATATAAAAAAATAGATGAAAAACGTTTTAAAATAAGAGAAAATGTTGTCATTATATTTTAGGACAGTCTTGACAGATATTCAAGATCTTTTGAAATCACAATGTGAAGAAAAATAAGCTATGTATCTATTGGAGCGATATTTTTATTTATTTTGTTTAAAACAGGTTTTGATAAAAATAACTTCAAATATTTTGCACTCAAATCACGTTCCCTACAACCGCACCTTAAATATGGTGTTAGCTGCTTAAGATGCATATTTGTTGCGCCTCTAGAAACAATAACCCAACAATATGTGCAACGTCTAAGGTATCATATTTTCAATAGACAATCATTGCGTTTGACTACAGGTCAAGGTTCGAATCTTTATCAGGTTTCACTGGGATGTGATCTTCTATATAATGATGCGGTCCTTTATGCCCTTCTCAATGCTAATCCTACGTTGATGCCAGTGAACTTCCTTTAGAAACTATCCTCCTTATCACAAACACTTTGATTTATTCGTAAATAATGGTGGTTTTATTCTTATTAATTATAAAAAAGTTTAATATAATAAGTTTTTACTTTTAATATACCCATGATATTTCTCCTCCAAACCTATGTATGTTATTTTATTTTCTGATAGTTTTTTAATTTACTGAGTTTCATATAGAATTACATTGGTTCATTTACTTCAAGATACATTTCAATTTTTATAACAGAGGTTTTTATGGCAGCTAAAAAAGTTACTAGTACTAATTTTAAGTATTTATATGTCAAATTGTATGATTTGTAGCTGTATCTTTTGATATATTATATAAAATCATAAGTTACTACTATTCTTATAGTAAAATTTAAATAGTTGTGCCATAAAAAATAAGTTTGTATTTAAAAAAACTTCTATTGAAAATTGGACTATACAGTTTTGTACACTTTCTTATCCCTAATCTAAACAACAATCACGATTCTTGAACACTTTCGTGCATGCAGACGTTAAATTTTACATCCCCCCCCCCCTTCCCCTGTTACTTATAAGTTAACAATTATATAGGAGCAAGTTTAATAAGGTATACAAGATCCCTAATTCTAAACAAGATAAATACAAACTTGATGTTAGGGTCACTTTGTTTAGTGTTTTAAACAAATAAAGTTCTATATTAT
Source organism: Timema douglasi (assembly GCA_901482245.1). Taxonomy (NCBI): domain Eukaryota; kingdom Metazoa; phylum Arthropoda; class Insecta; order Phasmatodea; family Timematidae; genus Timema; species Timema douglasi. The sequence continues at coordinate 35,797 of CABEEJ010002702.1, forward strand.
GTTCCAGACAGTGTAGTAAAACAAACGTCTAAGTAAGGCCCTCCAGGAAAACAATAAGAACGTATTATAAATGGATGTCTGTTTTGGTGGGCAAAAGGGAGAGTAGAGATTCAACTTTTCAACTTAATAAAATATATGATCTTTTCTCTCTCTCTCTCTCTCTCTATATATATATATATATGTATTTTTTTATGAGGTCACAATAACATGGCCGCGCAATTCCTAATTGTTAAATTAATTAGTGGAGCTCGAGGATATCACGTGGATTAAGTTATTTATCCAATTCAGAGACGTAATAAATATGGACTAAGCTAAAGATAACATTGCCGTATGTGTTTAAACGAGACTTGAGTATATTCCTTGTCTGTCTGTCACCCACCATGCCAAAAAAACCACTCGTTTTATATATTTCTCTCTCCCACTTGCATACACACAAACACACATGCATGCATATATATATAGTCACTTTGCTTATATTTTAATTTGTTTAACTTCAGTGTCCACGTTGTTTTGTCTTACTTTGTAGGAGTACTCTTTTAGCTCGTTGTGGGCTCCACACTCAAACCCCCAATGAGTTTTCTTTTAAAGTAGATGTAAACTAATGTAATTCCATAGCCTTTTTTGATAGTGCCTACCGTTTTGCCACAAGAGACCTCCAAAGAAAGGTCCGCGCCGACTTTAAAGTTGTTCCGACATTTTGAATTTTTTTCGGGGGATTAATTTTTTTTTAACCTTTTGGAATTTTCCCGTCGGTTACAGGCTAGAAGCTATAAGTTCACCGAATATCAAGTTTCTAGCTCATCTGAAAGTGGGTTAACATTAAAGTCAGTGAGGGAGTCAGCCATGTGGTTTTTTAATAGTATAATATATATTAAAAATTTAACCCCCGAAAAAAATTATAAATGTTGGAACAACTTTAAAGTCAGTGCGGACCTTTCTTTGGAGGTCTCTTGTGGCAAAACGGTAGGCACTATCAAAAAACGGCTATGGAATATATATATATACACACACACACAGAAATTATGCTCAATGGTAGTAAAGTTTTTGGTTTGGGAACGGTTATAATTCGGAACGAATCCATTATTTTTTCCCCTGCCACATCATTACTTCCAGTTTGGGGTGTTCATAAATGTTTTGAGACGCATTTTGAAGTTTATATTTTTTTAATCGAACCGAGCCAAATATAAAGGTAGTTTCTCCTTTGATTTAAGTTTTAAATAAATCATGTCATTTCTCCTTGGATTGGAAATAAGTATTTTTTCTTGGTGATAATGTTAGAGAAAAAATAAAATATTTTAAATTATGATCAACCATTTGACCTCTTGGCGATTTATAAACTCACAAATATATCATGTAGGCCTACTTTAAAATAATTATAAATTACCAAATTAATTTGATCGGTGATAACCGATGTTATAATAAAATGAAAGTGTCATTTTATTTGTTTCAAATGTTTTATAGACTGTTGGGGAAAATTATTTGAGGTAATTTTATGAATAAATACATATGTTTGGATTTAAAAAAAAATTTAAAGTGTAAAAAGGGTGGGTGATCGTAGGATCTTCGATAAGCTTGTAGGTCGATAGGAGCACAAAAAGGTTGCTGACCCCTACCCTAAATGTATCGGCCACTGAAGTCGGTCTTAGGGTAGGTGTTTGCCCCGTTAGGCCTTCAATGTGCAGGCCATTTCCCCAAACACACACTTCAAGCACGCTTACATTGGATCAATCGTCTTAGCCATTGATGACATAAACAAACATAAAAATTTACTATAATAACGTTATTGAATTTTCTGCAATTTGACAGTCCGTGGAAATATGTTTTAAAATGAATTAATTCTATGCCAATAGTTTCATTTAATATTGTCTAATATTAAGTTAAAATAAATTAGAATATGATAGAAACGTTAACCTAACATTATCTAAAAATTGCGTTCACTAATTTAAATTTGTAATATATATTTGGCTATGAGATTTAAGAGGAAAATAATAACATATTCATTTAACCCCAGGATTTGTAACATAATGTTAATAAGAATGCTAGAAAAGTGGACTCAGTAAAATTTCCGCTCAAATGGAATGTTCTAATGTTTCTTGAAATTGTGAGCGGATATTTCACTGAGATGATATTTCGCTGAGCGGAACCTTCTCGCCATCTTTTTTTTTTTACCAGAGTTATACTATATATCAGACTACATAGAACAATTTTCACGTGAATAATCTTATCTGAATGCGAGAAACGTTATTAGATCCACTTTCACAGAGAGTTTTTTTTTTCTTCCCCAAAGCATTGCTTCTTACTACCTATTCAGGTTTCACGCGTATGTACCAATCATGCTATCGAGTTAAGTTATTATTATTATTATTATTATTATCACCGCGTCTTACTACCCGTTCAGGCTACACGCACTTAGGCTAATGTGTTATGGTAGGGTGATTGTGAGATGAAATGGAGGACCTACAGTTTAGCGTGGAATCCGAACCACTTTGGAGGTCTGGCATTCCTATAGAGTTGAGGATTATGAAGGTGGAATTTACGGGAGGTTTACTTGCATTCTTGTGGAGATAGATAAGATAGTTATTTAGGAAAACCACTCTCAGTGCACCTGATTGGGATTAATACTCTGATCTCCTTGTAATCTGAAATCAAGTATTTTGTGAGCGTGATGACCCAGACCATGCAGCCAACAAATTAGGTATTTCACGTAGTCATACGTTAAATTATATGATCTACAGCTGTTATCCGTATATATATTATTTATACCTATCATATAACACTTATAATACAGTAAAATGTTGTAGTTACTGGTCATAAAGGAATATGTTAATATTTTCTAAACGGCTATTTATATTAAAATTGTAGTGTAGCTTGGTTTTGCTTGGCGCCTGCAGGGAAGATGAGAGAGAACGCGGATAAGAAAGGGAAGTAGAAGATTAGTGAAAAGAAACTTTATACATTGACACACAAATTTGTATGAGTGCAGGCCTACCAATGTGAAACTACTCGCCGAAGAGAGTTTTATTTCAGACCAGTTGGGCTTTCGCGAGCAATTATTCCACTTATATCCCCCTTCCCCCTCAACCACCGAGGTACGGACACCTGTTCGAATCTTGTCTGGTAGGTTGCTAGTGAGAGGGAGAGGAGCATGGATCCTAATTATAAGCTTATAACAGGTTCCTGGTCGAGTATACTACCTACAGAAAATAGATCACAATGTATATCAAATGTTCCGTCTTGAGGTGACCTAAGGATGTGATTTGGTAATGATTGTTGATCCGTTGTTTTTCAAACGACTTTCAAACCTTTTTTTTGAAATTATGTATAATTAATTTTGGCTGAGTTTAATATCTTAAATCATGCATTAAAGGACAATTCTAATTAAAAATAAAGATTTTAACAACACATTCGAAATTTAAAAAAATATGTCCAAACTCGATACAAGTTAACATTAACCCAAAATGGCACGCCCATCCTTCGAGATATTCGTATACAATGATTAAAGTATAAAATAAACTCTATGGCTTCAGCCCACAATCAAGCCATACTAACAGGAGCAGTCTGTTGGCGAAGACTGTGCCACTTCTGTGGATAAAAGGTATTATATTGTCAGAACAATGAGCTCTCCGGGCATTTATCTATGTGTTCTAGACCGGAGCTGCTACTTTTATAATGTAAGAAGCTCACTTGTCCTTGAGGCTGAGTTGACCCTACTTTGTTTCAAAGAAAGTCTGGAAGTGCCAGGGATCTAAAATGGCGAGGCATGTAGGTGGATTAATTATATTATCCAGATGATCTTTAACTTTCTTAATTTTCAAAGCGAGAAATTTTTTGAAAGTCTAATTATCATTACGTTAAAAGATTGAAATTCCTTCAGTTATAAGATACACTTCATGTAGTATTAAAAACAAAATTCAAAGAGAAATTGGAAAAGGGGCGTCCTCCGAAAATCTTCTAATATAATATAACACTTCCCGTATGTAAGAAAATTGAAATATTTACTTACAAGTAGAGAGACAACCTCAAATAACAATAATAGTAGGATATTTTTTAAATTTAAACAAAGGTCAGTGAATTGAGAAGGAAGGGGATGTGAGGGGATTTAAAGTTTCAAAGCGTATAGAACAAACTCATATTTGGTGCAGTATAAAATTGATATATTTGCAATAGTATAAAGATCACCGCAGATGATCAGAAAATAATAAAAACTTGTTTAAAAAAATAAGGCGTTTAAAATTTCAGAGTAGATTAGAAAAAAACTCCTTGGTGTAATAGAAGATCGAAATGGTATATGGTAATTAATAACAGGGAACAATATTTATCTACCAACGTCCATTAATTTATTCATGCTGTTTGCTGAATTTTGATTCTCTTTTATTTTTATTTTTTATTAACAATGTTTATGTAAAAATACATCGTTTTAATCCTCTTATGATCGATCGCTTCTAGACAAAGATTTCTAGATTTTATCCCTATATTTAATACTATGTTTTAGTCAGACTGACTATTTTTCACGTTTAATCACATAATTTAAACAAATAAAGGATTAATATTCAAAAATAATATACGATTTGGCTACAATTTACTTTGGTTAATTTTATATTCTTTAAAAAGAACGGGCACACCAGCTAGTTAATATAAAATAATACTTATAAATTCTAATCATATTTTGACTTATTTCCGATTTCTAATAGCCAATTTTTATTTTCCATAAAATAATTACGAAAAGTTTCAAAATGAGTACATCATTATTCAATAAGAGAATAGTTTTCACACCTTAAAAATAGTACTTACATTCTTTAAAGAGGTAGCCTTAGTATCACTTGCTTGACTCTCGATGGTTCAAGTCTTTGTTATTTTTGCAGTAGGTGTTCACTGTCTTAGATCAGATGAGAAATAAGTTGTTACTAGGCAAAAAAAAAAAAAAAA